>APFE030720432.1:0-28498 GCA_000404065.3 Pinus taeda
GCAGCTCAAGGAAGGTAAAGCTCCCAGTCCCGATGGGTTTACAACCACGTTCTTCCATGCTTTTTGGGATATGATCAAAGGGGAGGTCTGGCAGGTTGTCGAGGAATCCAGAGCGAAGCGTTGGTTGCTCCCAGCCCTTAATTCCACCTTCATCACCCTTATTCCCAAAGAAGAGAATTCCCTTACTCCTGAAAAATTCAGACCCATTGCCCTCTGCAATGTCCTCTACAAAATAATCTCCAAAGTCATTGCCAACCGACTAAAACCCCTTCTGAAAATGATCATCTCGCCGGAGCAATCGGGATATGTTGAAGGGAGGCAGATTATGGACGGCATCATTCTCACGCATGAAATCATCCACTCACTTAAAAGCTCCAAGCAAGCTGGGATGCTACTCAAGCTGGACCTCTCCAAAGCCTTCGATAAGCTCAGTTGGTCTTATATTGAAAATATGCTGAAAGATTTTGGTTTCTGTCACTCATGGATCCGATGGATAATGAGCCTCATCTCATCAGCCCATTTTTCCCTCCTGGTTAACGGTCTCCCCTCCCGCCCCTTCAAGCCTTCAAGAGGTATTAGGCAAGGGGACCCCCTCTCCCCCTTCCTCTTCATCATTATGACTGAGGGTCTCGGAAGACACCTCAAACAAGCTCTCCTCGCTAACCAGTTAAAAGGGATCTCCATTCATAACTCCCCTGCTTCCTCCCACCAGCAATTTGTTGATGATACCATGCTCTATGGATACCCCTCAGCGCAGGAAGCATCCCGCCTAAAATCCCTGCTCAAGGATTTCTCAGACGCCTCGAGCCTGCATGTAAATAATGCCAAATCCCAAATTTTCTTCTTCCATACCCCCCTGTTGGTTAAGCATGCCATCACTCGCATCCTCGGCTTCCATGCAGCCTCTCTCCCCTCCACCTACCTGGGAGCTCCCCTCACAGCCTCAGCCATTAAACAACCTGCCTGGCGGGTTCTCTTGGAAAAATTCGAATCCAAGCTCAACCTCTAGACCTATCGCTCCCTCAATATGGCTAGCAGGGTGGTGCTAATCAAATCTATCCTTCAAGCCATGCCTCTCTACCTTTTCTCCATCCTGGCTGCTCCAAAATGGGTTCTGAAAAGACTAAGGAACCTTCAGAGAGATTTTCTATGGGGAAGCTCCGCTTCTCACCGCAAATGGGCTCTTGTCAAATGGGAAACGATTTGCAAACCCAAAAGTACGGGAGGCATTGGACTAAGAGATCCTGAGAGCAGTAATATCATCATGAACGCCAAGATTTGGTGGCAATGGCTCACCAATCTAGGCAAGATATGGGCCAGCATCTGGACCACCAAATACACCAACAATAGCCCCCAGAAGGAACTCATCAGATATGAGCCCATCGTCAATGGCTCTCTCATCTGGAACGCAGCCAAGCAACACCACCAGTTCATCTTGAAGCACAGCTTCTGGGAAATCCGAAATGGTAGGAGCGCGCAGTTTTGGACGGATGCTTGGAATCAGCATCCCAAACTCTCCAACATTCTTCCTCCAAGGTTAATTCCAGACAGACAGGTCCAGCAGCTCGCAACGGTACATCAATTCTGGAAGCAGGACTTGGCAAGCGGGTTTAGACAATGGCACCCGAGCAATCAAATCACCACAAATGCCACCAGGCAGGAGGAAATCACTCTGGAAGAAGAGTTAAGAAAAAGAAGCATAAGAATGGAGAACAGTGAAGACATTCTCAGATGGGGATATTGCCCAAAAGGAACTTACACCACTTCGGAAGCTTATTCCCTCTCAACTCAGTCCGATATCAGACCAGACCCTATATGGGACCGAATCTGGAGCTTCAAAGCCTGGCCGAAAATTTCTCACCTCCTATGGATGGTAGGGCATAAAAAGATTCTCACCTGGGACAAATTAAGAAGGCGTAACTTTCATGGGCCGTCAATCTGCCACAACTGCTTCAACAGTGAAGAAAATCTACAACACCTTCTGGACACATGCCCACTAGCCAGCAAGCTATGGGACCAGGTCAGCTTCAGATGCCAGCTACAAGGTAAAAAACCTGGAGACATCATCGACACAATCAGACAATGGCCAAAAAGCCCCTATGACAGTGAGATTCTTAATAACCTATGGAACATCATTCCAGGAATCGTAATTTGGAACATATGGAAAGAAAGGAACAGGAGGATCTTCAAAAACCAGAGTTCGACCACAGAAGAGATCTGGACTAGAATGCACAGCAACCTCAAAGAGACAATGCACCTGAAATCCTGGACCAAAGAGGACCTTCCCACCAAGGACAGAGAGCAAAACATTCTAAACAACTGGATGTTAGAGCTGCCTCAAGAAATCGCCTCCCAAAGAGCTGAGAAAGGCAATAACGAAGAGAACAGAAAATGGATTGCCCCACCGGCTAACTCGTATAAATTAAATTTTGATGGGGCATCTAAAGGCAATCCAGGACTTGCAGGCCACGGAGGAATCATTCGTGATCATAATGGCAACACCATTCTAATCTATTTCAGGAATATAGGCTGGGACACCAATAACTCAGCAGAACTGGAGGGTCTCTGGCAAGGGCTACTTGAGGCCAAGCGTCAGAACCTACACCCTCTGATTGTAGAAGGAGATTCCCAAATCATCCTAGGCATGGTCTCCCGCATTCATAACGGCTCTCAAACCAGAAAAGTAGCCGACAGCTGGAGACTGGAGGCCAGATTACACAACATTGCTCAAGAGCTGCATAATCACAGAGCTATCTCCTTTCACCACTCGAGACGAGAAGGGAACAAAGTCGCTGATCTCCTAGCCAATATAGGAGTAGAAAGTCATCTCCCATTCCTTGCAGGAAACTTGGACATCATTCCCAGCTCCCAGCATTCTCAGGAATGTAAGATTCTTCTCCAGAATGACATTGATCCCCCGGATGCGGGTGCCACATATTAGGGGGAGGACACGCCACCTGGCCCCCACGTGATAACACATGCTACCCCCCATCCAGCATAACTACCCAAGCCCGTCCGCCGTCAACTCGAATTCAAGTCGGGGTGGTAGCTTTGGGCAGTTAATGCGGCCATGGATGACAGTAAGGCAAGCGCCGAGGGATGGTTCCAGAATGGTTTTGGTAATATATCTCTGGTCGGGGTTGGCTCCTTGCCATTGTTCTGTGATTTCCACAGTCGGTTTGGGGTCTGGTCACCTTATGTTATGCAGTGGGGGTGATCCAGGTGGATATTGGTGGCCACCTGCCAAGTCCATCTGGACCCCCATCATTGTCTCTTTAAGCATTTTCAGTTTCCTTAACTGTAGCACAATTTACTATTTTTAGCAGTTTTTTCGGGTCCTGAACTTCCGGAGTCGTTTTGAGGCCCTAAACGATGTTTTTTGGGAAATCTGGGGGAAACATGGGTCCATGGACCGATGTTGCCCTTCCCAAAGTGGTAGTTCTCGGATAGATCTTTCTAACGAGCTATAATACACGTCAAACGGAGATCGTATGCCAAAGTTACGACCCCGGGAAATTGATGTACCAATTTACCCAAAACGGGGCCCACAATTTGGCGTTTCATCTTCTAAGAGTCGGTTTTGGAATGTGAAGGGTTTTCCATTGTTTCTCAATAATAAATAGGCCTTCAAGCCTCATTGTAACACAAGTTCGGAACAGTTCAGAGACATGTAGCCGCACATCTTCTTCTCAAGAGATAAGCTACCATCGTCCTAGCTGGTTATTTCCAATTCTGGTTGTAAGCATATTTCGGTATTTTCCATTAATTAAATGAAGTGTTATTTCCGCTGCATCTCTTTATTTTATGGTTTATCACATCTCTGTATTTTATGGTTATCTCTGTAATCTATTGCGTTCTTATTTAAATCCGGAGTTAAATAGGCCTTCGAGCCTCATTGTAACACAAGTTCGGAACAGTTCAGAGACATGTAGCCGCACATCTCTTCTCAGAGATAAGCTACCATCGTCCTAGCTGGTTTTATTTCCAATTCTGGTTGTAAGCATATTTCGGTATTTTCCATTAATGAAATGAAGTGTTATTTCCGCTGCGCATCTCTTTATTTATGGTTATCACATCTCTGTATTTATGGTTATCTCTGTAATCTATTGCGTTCCTATTTAAATCTGGATCAGGGGGCACGCCTAGTGCTGGCTGGGTAGAGCGCCACCTCAGGTCACCCTCAACCTGGTTATTCCCACAGAGCACAGAGGCCCAATTACGGAATTGCGGAGGGAGAATTGGGAAGAAGGAAGGTGGCGGACCGAGGTTGAAGAAGGGAAGGTGGCGGCTGTCGAAATTCCTGGACGAGGGGCGAACGAATTCACCATGGCTCAGCTCCGCCATAGACAACCATGCCGAAGAGGCAGGGGCTCAAGCAGAGGTCGCGGACGAGGGCAGGCTGACAGGGAGCATCACCATTGCTGCTGCCAATTCTGCCACCGTCGAGCCGGGGTTGCTCCTCTTCAGGCCGAGCACGTCGTGCAGGTCAGCGGGGCGAACATGGAGGGTCCAGCCCTTCCAGCATTCGGGTCTGTTGTCTTTACCCTGGGGAGGCTGGGAGACTCTCAGGGGGTCAGCGCGCACATCTCTGTGCTCTTCACAAGAACCCCAGAAGCCGAAGGTGAAGGTTCTCCATCTGCAGGGGAAGCTCCTCCCCCAGACATTCCTGGTCAAGAGTTGCCACTACCTCCTCCTGCAATCGAGGCCACTTCCTCAGGAAAGGCTACCATGGAGGACCCTTCCTCATCCCAAGCAGCAAGGGCTCGTGACGCGGCCAAATGGGCTGCAATGTGGGAGGGCATTCCTGAAGGGCTCGGTTGGTGCGAAATCGTGGAGGAGAAGCCACCCGCGGACGCGCCACCAGCTCCAGCGCGCCCCTGACTCGGCGCTCCTCTCCCTTCTCAGGTCCTGCTTCTGCTTCATTTGATTTTTCATAGTATGGGTATCTACTCGCTCTGGTTTAATGTTATTTTGGGTCACAGTCCTTTTTGTAAAGTCTGTAGCGCGAGTGACTGTCTGCGCGTCGGCTCTTGGTTATGTCAGTTCTTGGCTAGGTCGGTTAGTGGTCTTATCAGTAGAGACAAAGAAGAATGCCCCAGCGCGGGCGGGTTAAGTTTTGCGTCTAAGGCCTGTAATTTTGTTGTTCCGAGTTCACTCCAATGAACCTGCAGGTCGTCCTGAAGTTTTAAGGTCACTTGGATCCCCTGCGTGGGAGTTTTTTGAACAATTCTGTCTGAACCATGGCTTCTTAGCTGGCCATGGAATCCACGGTATTTCCACCTAAAATGCATGTAATTTCTACTATGTACATATAATAGAATCTTAGTCTTTTTACCGAGAAAAAAAAAAAAAACAAACGTAGACCAATACCCAAAGAATATATATATACTATACTATATATTACTAGTTTAGATCCATTTTAATTCCAAATCTATCGAGAGGTATTTTTTATTTTATTATAAACTTTTTTAAATTAAATTCGAAAGCAAAAATGTATGAATGAAATGTTTTAATGTCGCATAAACATTTTGACTTGGTAAAATTACATAACACAAAAAATTATATATAATTAAAAAATATATTTATAATTATAATTATAATTAATGATGATTAATAATAAAAACATTCTTGATCCATCTTAATTCTAAACCTACCAAAAATAAAGAGAATTGATCTAAGCTAATATAAATTTAGATCCCTAATTTAAATTTAGATCCCTAATTTAATAACCAGTGTTATAGAAATAGTCATTATTGGTACACAATCCTAATAATAAGGTGGACCAAATAATTTTTCCAATCAACATGGAAACCCAACCCACTTGAAACTAATTTCAATTTAACTCACGAATAAATAAATATTTAATCTCACCCTAAGTACCTAAATAAATGAATATGGAAGAGTAATAAAAAAAAATCAAAATTTCAAATTTCAAATTTCAGCTTGATCATCGGCGTAAAAGTTGTGCGTCGATCGGTATTTAATCGTGTTTTCTCTTTGTTTATGTCATATCTTAACGAAGACTTCGAAGGTTGAAGGATTGTTCTCGCATCGTTCTTTCTGATATTCTGTGACGGACCCGGGCAATTTCGAACAAGTTACAGAAGAAATATGGCCGCAGGTTCATCTTCTTCCGACCATCCTTCGAATTCTACCGGTCAAAAGTTTGTTGTCGATTTGTCAGACGACGAAAAATCGAAATACATGAAACTCATTGGAGCAGGAGTTGAGAGTATTCCTGAGTCGAAACAATCTTGTTTAATGGAGGAGCCTAGTTCCCCAGTGGAGAAGGGCAAGGTGAGCATGACTGCAGTCGGTGATTCTGATGAAGCACCTGCTCAAAGTGTTGTGCTTCCAATGTCGAATATAGATCCAGAGATCTCTTATGTCAGGAACTGGTTTAGTAATTTCGAAAAGGAGAAGGGCAAGGCGATAGTTGGTGGATCAGACATTTTATGTCAAACAGTTGGTCGTGGAAAAAATGTGGGTAATATAGAAGACATCAGGAATCTCATTGCCAAAGTCAAAGAAGGACTCTCTAATATGCGAGTCACCCAAGATTGCCAAGATTGCCAAAGTAGAAATAGGGATCATCGAACAAGGATGCTGGATTCCATAGAATATGTCAGGAACTTATTTAGTAAGTTCGAAAAGGAGAAGGGCAAGGCGATAGCTGGTGGATCGGGCAATTTAGGTCAAATAATTGGTCTTGGGAAATTTTTGAGTAATATAGAAGACATCAGGAATCTCATTGCCGAAAGCAAAGAATATAAAAAAGTAAAAATGTCTCGCATCAGGGAATTGTATAATAAGTTGCAAGAAGAGAAGTTGATGTCAATACCTTCACGAGCACTTGATTCAGATAAAATAACTAGTGTAGAAGTTGTCACTGAAATGTCAGGCATCGAAAATGTGACTGCTGATAATAAGTTGCAAGAAGAGAAGTTCATGTCAATGCCTTCAGGATCATGTGATTCAGATAAAATAACTGGTGTAGAAGT
Organism: Pinus taeda; assembly: GCA_000404065.3. Classification (NCBI taxonomy): domain Eukaryota; kingdom Viridiplantae; phylum Streptophyta; class Pinopsida; order Pinales; family Pinaceae; genus Pinus; species Pinus taeda. The sequence goes on from APFE030720432.1 coordinate 7,002, forward strand.
TGTCACTCAAATGTCAGGAATCGAAAATGCGACTGCTGAAATGCATGCAGAAATTTCTCCTCAATCTCCAGACACTGTACCTCCACCGCAAGTGTCTAAACTGGGTGATCAGCTTTTAAACATGCATTTAGATGATGATGACGATGACGATGACGATGACGATGACGATGATGACGATGACGATGACGATGATGACGATGATGATGACGATGATGATGACGATGACGATGACGATGACGATGACGAAGACGATGACGATGACGATGACGATGACGAAGACGATGACGATGACGATGACGATGACGCTGACGCTGACGATGACGCTGACGATGATGATGACGATGATGTAGATGACGATGATGATGACGATGATGATGAAGAATCAGAGGACAACTGAGCAAGTACTTTTTCAAGTAAGTAAATCAATTCATTGTAGATTGTAAATCATAATAAATATTAAACATTATGTCACTAATTTAACAGCCCTTTTATATAATTATGTCTTTATTAGTATCAAAGTTCGATTGTTTCACTTGTATAATTTTGAAAAGAAATTGTTGCCATGGAATAATAGGTTTGGCATTATATTTATGTCATATCCCATTTCATTTTTGCAGGGGCATATTCTGTTACGTTTTGCGTTATATTCATGTTAGATCAAATTTAAGGATTGAAAACCTGGCGAGAAACCTGCGAAAAGTGAAGTTTTTTTTAAGAGAAAATGATTTTTATATTTTAGAAGTAGAGGAGGTCAATGGGGAAATTGACATAATCCAGTTGACATTATTTGAGATTATATTTAACGTTTTATTTTAATCTGCAAGATTTAAATAGTATATGTCTTGAAAATTATATTTAATATTTTGAGAAAATGTTTTGTTTTTTAATGATGTTTTAATTTTTCTTAAATATATTGTTTTTGATAATAGTGTTATTGTTATGATATTGATGATGACATTGTTTATGATATGTATGAGAACGTTGTGGTTATGATAGTGATTTTATTCAATATATTGATGTTAGATTATATTAAACTAAATAAAAAGGGAAAATGTGTCCATTAACTCTCTATCAACAAATATTTTGTCAAACCAATCAATGTAGAGCTAATTATAGCTCCCTCTATCTATCTAGGAAAGTGAACTTCTTTATCAAATCCAACATGACTAGCACAATATTTAGTGACTTGATACCTTTTATTTCTTATGGTGTAGAGAAATCTCCCACATATTCTTGTAATCATTTACTAGTGTTGTCCACTCCATGTGCTCTTGAATTGAGTTTAAACCAAACAATTGCACATACATCATATTATCACAATTGTTATCTTTCCTTGAGGTTCTTCACAATTCCCTTTCAGTTTATCATTGTTATCTTTTCTTACATTCTTTAGTAGACCATATTAGATCTTGATTAATACCATGCTCATTTATCATGACATGTGGAAGAGTTCTATATTATCAAATTCTGGCCAAGATATACCAAGCTCATGCTTCCAAGAATGTTTATGCTACCATCCCTTCCTACAATATTTCTTAAAAAATCAATCTACTTTCTAATGAACAACTGTTCTTTAAAGATATGCATGCATATTCCTTTCATATAGTCATCTAGTTGACTTCCTTTTAAATGCTTTTATTCTTTCCTTGAAGTTGAGACTCCTTTCTCAAGGTGAGAAATGCTTTAATTATATATTCTTGCTACAACTTGACTATCCTCATACTTGCAAGCTAATTTCATAATATTCTAGTAGAATATGGTTTTTTCATGTTACTATGAATCTAAATAACCTTCTTATAATAATGGTTTGGTTAATATCAAGGATCATTGTCATTCTCACTTTTAGAATATTTTTTCCATAACAATATGATGTCAAAATGTAAGTGTATAAACAATTAAGTGCTAGATGGTCCAAATCCTTCTATCTTTTCCTTGCTAACATGAAACTCATTGTGCAAACTCTAATCCTTCCAAAGTTATATGCCTCTTTCCATGATGCCATATGCCTCTTTCCTGGATTTATTGATTATTATAGATTGTTATGGTCTTCATTCTTTGACATATTTTTAAGTTCTCCACTTTATTCATCTATACTAGATCTAATCCTTTCACTCCTCTTATCATTCTTCTTATTTTGAGGATCCTTGGGAAAATATCTTTTAAAATCTACATATTCATTGCAACCAAAGCATTATATTTTAAACATATCTTACCTTCAACATGGTTGATTGTTGTTGTTATTGATATTTGTTTAATGAGGTTCAAAACTTCCAAACTATCCCTTCTTTTATTTAGAAACAAAATAGTGAGACATTTCATTAGGTTTGGTTTCATCTTTGGCTTTTAATCTTACCTTTTATACAAAACAAAAAGACCACAACTCATCAAAATTTGGGGTGTCCTGTCTTGTATGAGCTCCAAATATATTCTCTTCTTCCATTCTTGAAAGTTCATTAACCCCATCGCCCTTATTTCCTTCCTTACAAACTGAAGTCATTTGTTTTGAATATTGATACATAGAGAATATTGTAGTACTTGTCAAAAGAGTGACTTATTTGATGATGTTTTCTTTAGGTATTTAGTTGCTCCAATATTTTCTAACAGACTTCAAATATGTCCTAGAATGATGACTTCTAGGACGACTAGTACAATAATATATTTAAGTTTCTTCAAACATGAATAATGATGTTTTAAGAGAGTAGATGATGTTTAGGTTTTAACCCCATATAGAAATTACTTGCATACGAATTCTAAAACATAGAAAATAAACAATACGAGAGCATAACACATAAAACACATACAAATTTTCCATTGGATCCCAAAATTGGACTACCAGCTTGATTTGTTTTCATTATGTTCCTTTCAATTTCATAATACATATTTATACATGCCGAAGCATCCAATACCATGGACCAAAAACCATCGCATCCAATACCATGGACCAAAAACTATTGCGTCCAAAAATATGTGCGAAAATCAAACCATAGGTGGGTCGGCCCATCCTCACATAGAGTCCAAAACCAAAATTTTCTGAGGTGTCTCAAGCCCCATGTGAACGCCCCCCGGCTACACAATCGATGCGACGAAGGGGCGCTCCACTCTCCCTCTAAAACCCACTCATTTTTCCAGCCTTGAAATGCCCATTGTCTCTCTACACCTACAGAACTTAGAGCTCACAGATTTTGTCAATGCATCTGTAGTATTTTTAAAAGTGTCCACCTTTACGAGCAACACCTTTTTCTCTTCTATCATGTCCCTCACAAAGTGATACTGAACATTAATGTTCTTTGTCTTTGAATGATATGTGGGTTTCTTTGCCAAGAAAATTGCACTTTGGCTCTCATAGCCTATCCTTATAGCTCCCTGTACTAACCCCATACTTGAACACAATTTGTGGAACCAAAATGCTTCATTGCTTGTATGAGTGGCTGCCATGTATTCTGCCTCCGTAATTGTTAGTGCCATTGCATATTGTTTCTTACTCATCTAACTGACTACACCTCCAAATAGGTTAAACACATAGCCACTTGTAGATTTTCTCTGATCCAAATCTCCAGCCCAGTCTGCATCAACAAAGCCATGAATATCAAACATTCTATCCAATCCTAATCTTCCATGGTAGCATAAACCATAATCACTAGTGCCTCGCAAATACCTAAAAACTAGCTTGCTATTGTCTAATGCTCCTTCCATGGTTTTGACATAAACCTGCTCAATACTCCCACTGCATTTGCAATGTCTGGTCTAGTACAGACCATTGCATACTTCAGGCTATCGACTGCACTTGCATATGGAACATGGGAAATGTCCTCTTCCTTTTCTTGTGTCTTGGGACACTGTTGAGCAGATATCCTCACACCTACAGGAATAGGAACCTTCACCGGTTCACTATTCTACATATTAAACCTCTGTAGTATTGTCTCGACATACTTCCTCTAGTTTAACCAGAGCTTCCTCTCTGCTCGATCTCTTTTAACTTCCATGCCCAAAATATAGTTTGCGGCACCAAATTCTTTCACGTTGAATTTGGAGGACAATTGGATCTTCAAATCGTGGATAATTTCTTTGTCATTTCACCACCAATATACAATCCACATACAAGACCAGGTAAATAACATGGGCACCAATTAATTTAAAATATACACATTGATCTGCTTTGCTTCTGGTGAAGCCAAGTCCTCGTATAAATGTATCAAATTTATGGTACCACATCCTTGGTGACTGTTTTAACCCATACAAAGACTTCTTTAACTTGCATATTGGTTCTTTCTTCCCCTTCACCGCAAAGCATTCACATTGCTTCATGTATATTTCCTCTTCCAGATCCTCGTGAAGAAATGTTGCCTTCACATCCATTTGTTCTACCTCAAAATCAAAAGCAGTAGCAACACATAAAAGTAATCTAATAGAAGTTACCTTGGCAACAGGAGAAAAAATATCACTAAAATCAACTCCCGACACGTGGCAATAACCTTTTGCTACTAATCGAGCTTTGTATTTCTCCACGTTTCCTTATGCATTTGTCTTCTTCTTGAACACCCATTTGCTGGAAATGGGTTTCCTTCCAGCTGGCAGCTCCACCAGATTGCAAGCCTCATTTTTGTGCAAAGATGCCATTTCATCAACCATGGCCTCTTTCCTGATTTTTCCATCCTCTGAATCTACTGCCTCCTTCGTAGTTATGTGATAATCGTCAGTAATAAATAAAGAAAAATTTGAATAAAATGTAGATGGACTATACCTTTCTAGTTGCCTTCTTTGTCGAACTAATCTTCTCACACTTGGAGTTTGTGGCTCTTCATATTTTAATTCCTCCTCTGTTGTAGAGTCTGATTCTTCCTCCTTAAGCTCAAACTCTATCTTCTCAAGTTCCTTTGGTTGGACTTCATAATTAATAACATCTTTTGCCTCTCTGAACAACACATCTCGGTTGTGCGGGAACTTCCTTGTGACTAGGTTCCAAAGCTTATAACCTTTTAAACCATCCTTATACCCAACAAAGATGCACTTTTCAGATTTACTATCCAACTTTGTTCATTTCTCCTTTGGAACATGTACATTTGCATCACATCCAAATACCCTGAGATGTGAAAGAGAGGGTTTCTTACCATTCCATACCTCTTTTGGAGTCTTATCCTCCAACGCTGATGAAGGTGACCTGTTGATGAGGTAACATATAGTATCCACCACCTTTGGCCAGAATTCTGATCCTAACCTGGCGCCACTGAGCATGCTTCTTTCCCTTTCCATCAAGGTCTTTTTCATTCTTTCTGCAACTCCATTTTGCTGAGGTATATATGGAGTAGTCTTCTGTGATGCTATACCACACTTCATATAGAATTCTTCAAATTCCTTGTTGCAAAAATCTCCACCATTATTTGTCCTCAACACCTTTATCTTCTTCTGTGTTTGATTTTAGACAAGATCCTTAAATTTTTTAAACTTGTAAAAGGCTTCAGATTTCTTCTTTAGGAAATATATCCATGTATTCCTTGAGAAGTCATTTATAAATGATACATACTACATAGACTTCCCTAGTGATGGAACGTTCATTTCTATTAGTTCATTTCTATTACTCCTTCCTCTATAAATTCATTTTATTTGTATGTAAATTCCTTTTACCCTTGTAGAATACCTAGATGGCTTTGCAAAACAATGGGTTGATTTGTATGGTTGGAAGAGTATTCTCACTTTACTATTTTACTTTCACCTACAACATTATGTTACACATGTAAATTCATTTCACCTTCCCTATAAATTGATTTCACCTTAATCTTCTATCCTGAAATGCATTTACATGAATGAAATTTTTGCTTTCCTATACAAGAATTTCATGTGAAATTTTCACTTTTATTTTCTCTGATAAATTCATGTCATCTGTTAATTTTGTTAATTTTGTTTCATGTGTCCCTATAAAACCATTTTACCTTTGAACCTCATTCCGCAACCTTAATCTCATATTGCCTGTAGTTATATGATTTTACCTCAAGTATGGTTTCACTTGCAGCTCTGAAATATTACAACATTTTCTTATCTCTGTATTTCACTTTTAATCCACTTTATATTCCCATAACATCTATAAGATTGAAAACCAAAGTAGTTAATCATTTATCTGACTGATTTAAATTGGTAGGTGGTATTATTTTAGATATAATGTGGCGTTGCCACACAGCAGAAAGGCGAGTTGGGAAAATAGCTAATCCCACGTGATTTTGGGATGTAATGTGTTGGATGAGTTGAGTGTGTGATATGGAATTTTAACCGTTCGTTCATTTTTAGGAACCGCTGGGAAAATAGCTAATCCCATGTGATTTTGGGATGTAATGTGTTGGATGAGTTGAGCGTGTGATATGGAATTTTAACTGTTCGTTCATTTTTAGGAACTTCAAGGCAAGTAAAATTGAAGGGGTTTAATTCATCGTGCGGGGTGGGCCAATGGTTGACTTTGCAGGGGGAAGAGGTAGTATAGGCTTCAGGGGATAAATCATTATATAGTCCAAATAGAGATTACATATATATATATATATATATTATTTTCTGGGATTTATCCCACATTCACAAGTGAACATTTTTCATGATTCTTTATAAAAGCTCATAGTCACATTCTCTTTTGAGAGAATAAGTATAAGGCTACCTACTTGTTTTTGGTGTTAGGTGTGCTAGGATTAGGTACAGTGAATGCAGGTTGCATGGAGATGGAGCAGAAACTAAGATTTTGGGATTATTTTTTATGCTTTGGGCTTATTTTTTATGCAAATTTCAAGAAAATGGAAGGCTTTAAAACTAGAAGCTCTACAATATATAAATTTTTTGTCATGCAAACCTATTCTTAATGATTTGAAAAAAGGTAATCCACTTATGCTTGGGTAATATTTAGAAGAATTAACAAGGAAAATGGGTGATAAAGTAGGAAGCTTGGTAAAGGATGATGAAACATGAAGAGGAAGCTTGGCGAGTGAGCAAGTTGAAAGCTTCATCATGAGAGCAAAAAATAATATCGAAATCATTAGATTTCCTGTAATTATAGGACCCTAACTTTGGCTTGAGCTTGGTGTTGGAAGTCTCCTTGGAGTTGCCAAGAACCAAAGATCTCTTAGTTTATAGATCAATTCCTTCTCCATTGGGTTGTTCCCAATGCTGCAACTTGTTCTACAAATTCTGAAACTAAAATCAAAACCACTCTACATACTGAACATTGAACTACACAACTAACTAAAAGTTGAGAAGAATACTGAATTTGAAACTAGAAAAAGGTTGAGAGTCCTGAGCGTATTTCACCTTGCTACGTACCCTATATTATTGAAAATCACACGAACTCAAATAATAAAGAAATGCCAATGAAGTGAGTCAAACAGCTGCAGAAACAAATGGACTACTTGACTGCTTCTTAGTAAACTCAAAAGTATAATTTGAACATGTGTCTGCATAATTAAAGATATGATATATAATGGAAACTCCTGATGTGTTCGGTCTTTATAGAGAAAATATGTTTGAAAACTTGAGCTAAAAACAACCTCCATGTAATCTACTATAGGATGAACAAAAGAATAATGTATCATATTTCCTTCTAGGCTTTCAATGACTAATAGATTAGAAGTATCATCAATATTAAACCCTCGAACTATTTCTTTAGTCTTCTACTTGAAAGCATAATCATGCTTAATCTGCAAATCAAAAGGTAGTATAATTTCCTCTTGCCTTAGAGAAGGGATATTTTGCAAGAATTCTTTAGGATCTTGGAATCTCTATGATTGAATTTGAAAATGCAAACGTTTAATGCCATTTTCATATTTCTCAACAACTAACTCAAGAACTCATATTTTAACTTTAGGATAAAATTTTCTTGATTTGAAAAGGAAACGCAACTCTGAATTCATTTAAAATTTCATGAAATGAATGGTTTTCCACAAACCCTATCATCCTGTATCACAATTAATGATTTGGAATATCGATTCTTTGGTTATGGAATTGCTTTGAACTCTGAATTCATTTAAAATTTCATGAAATGAATGGTTTTCCACAAACCCTATCATCCTGTATCACAATTAATGATTTGGAATATCGATTCTTTGGTTATGGAATTGCTTTGAACTTTGAAGCTCTAGATATTGAACAATGCATTCACCCGGTGAAAGGTAAAACCTTCTGGTGTCTAATCGTTGTTCACCATCAAAAATCAAATCTGAAATTTGATGCACTTTTCTAAGGAAGATAAAACTTCCTATCCCCAGTATGGTGCCACTATGTGAGCACCAATAATTTGAATGTTGTAGGACAAATCACAAGAATGTAACATCAAACCAACTTCAGGATGGGAATCTAGCCCTTCCAATCCCAAAGAGGACTCTCTCTGTAAAATTTATCTTTGTTTCTAGAAAATCATAGACTACTTGTGCTTGTACTTGGGTTTTGGAAGAGTGATTGTATTCAATTTAATTAGCATCTATTGGGCAATGTATTCAAAAGGTAAACTAGATGGTTGCATCAATTTTTCACAGAGTAAACTGAGTGCAAGTTAGGAATATTTACTGGATATTTCATAATAATAAGTGCATGATGGCAGAACAATGAAAACGTTTAGCAAAGCTATTCATCACATTTCTGTTTTGCAATTTGGAATTTAGATGAATACAACAAAGAGATGACAGTGAAACACTTTAATATAAGGAATAGATCACCAGTATTTTAGTCATAAGAATCCTATGAATCGCCTGCTTAGTATTGATGCTACAATGCTTTAAAAAAATTACAATGCTCCAAGAGATCACTAGTATTTCTGATCTCAAACAATGCACCTCTAATACTTCAAAAGCATAAGCATTTATACAAAATTTACAAATTGTTTACAATAAATGTTCTCTCTAAGAGACCAGACATTTTTAGACTACATATGGACTAAAAAGCTCTAACTAGTACATATTAATAGCTCTAGTGGAATGTGATGTGTAAATGTTGGTGTTGTGGAAGTGGGAGCAGGTAGGATGAGGACCCAAAGTTGAGGTTGTACTGGAAAATTAACTAGTAGATGCAGACATATCTATGTTTTTTTAGTGATTCACTCAACTGATTTGATCCTTTGACTTCAAAATATGGGACTTCCCTCATTCATGGCTGATCTTGTGACTGCCCCGTTGTGTAATCATCCATTAGTGTCACAAAATATTTTGGAAAATATATAATAATATATATATTTGAATAATATTTCTAAAATATTTTAAATGAAATTTTATAAATAAATACCCGTGGATTTGTTTTCTCTTTCCAAGGAATTGGCCCACCAAAACCATGTGTACTTTTTTTTCTATTACTCCCTCCTCTATAAATTCATTTTATCTATATGTAAATTCCTTTTACCCTTGTATAATATCTGGATGGTTTTGCAAAACCATGGGTTGATTTGTATGGTTGGAAGAGTATTCTCACTTGTCTCTTTTACTTTCACCTGCAACATGATTTTACACATGTAAATTGATTTCACCATGTCTGTAAATTGATTTCACCTTAATCTTCTATCATGAAATACATTTACATGAATGTTATATTTGATCTCTTGTACATTAATTTCATGTGAAATATTTTCTTTTATTTTCTCTGATAAATTCATGGCATCCGAGAATTTTATTTCATGTGTTGTTGTAAAACCATTTTACCTTTAAATCTCATTTCACTACCTTAGTCATTTTATTTCATGTGTAGTTGTAAAACCATTTTACCTTTGAATCTCATTTCACTACCTTAGTCTCATATTTCCGGTAGATATATAATTTTACCTTAAGTATGGTTTGATCAGTAGCTCTGAAATATTACCGCATTCTCATATCTTTGTACTTCACTTGAAATTAATCCACTCTATATTCCCATAACATTTATAAGATTCAAAACCAAAACATTTAATGGCTTATCGCACCACTTTAAAGTTGTAGGTCGTATTATTTTAGAGGTAGGTCGTATTATTTTAGAGGACGCGATATAACATGGGGTTGCCACGTGGAAAGAAGGTGGGCCTGTAAAATTGCTAATTCTCCCTGATTTTGCAATGTTAAGTGTTGGATGAGTTGACCATACGATATGGAATTCTTTACGAACCTCGAGAAATAAAATTGAAGGGGGTTTAACTTTTAGTGTGGGGTGGGCATTGGTTGACTTTGCACGGAAAGAGGTAATATAGGCTTGCTGGGAGAAATTAATATAAAGTCCAAGACTTTATATTAATAGGGTTTTGTGAAGTAAGGGGTAAAAATAGGGATTGTCTCTCTCTCTCTCTCTCTCTCTATATATATATATATATATATATTATGGGATTTATCTCACATTCACAAGGGAACATTTTTTTATGATGGTTTATATAAGTCCATAGTAACATTTTGTTTCGATAAAATAAGCCTAGGATACCCACTTTTTCTTGGAGTTAGGTGTGCTAGGATTAGTTATTGTGAATGCATGTCGCATGGAGATGGAGCAGGAACTAAGCTTTCTAGCTTATTTTTTATAAAAATTTCAATAAAATCCAAGGCTTTAAAACCAGAAGCTCTACAATATATAACGTTTTTACCACACAAACCTATACTTAATTATTTGAAAGTAGGTATTCGGCTTATGCTGGGGTAATATTAAGATGAATTAACAATGAAAGTGGGTGATAAAGTAGGAAGTTGAGTAAAGGATGATGAAACATGGAGATGAAGTGGGGCAAGTTAGCAAGCCAAAAGCTTCATCATGAGAGCAACAAATAATATCTGAGTCATCAGATTTCCTATAATTATAGGACCCTAACATCGGATCCAACTTGGGGAAGGCAATCTCCTTGGAGGTGCCAAGAACCACAGATCTCTAACTTTATATATCAGTGCCTTCTCCATACGTTGTTCCCAAATCTGCAACTTGTTCTGCCAATTCTAAAACTGAAATCAAAACCACTCTACATACTGAACATTGAACTACACACTCAACTAAAAGTTGGGAAGAAAACTAAATTTGGAACTAGAAAAAATTCTCAGAGTCCTGAGCTTATTTTCACCCTGCTACCTATCCTATATTGCTGAAAATTAGGATGAATTAAATAATACAAAAATGACAATGAAGCCAGTAAAGCAGCTGCAAATACAAATGGACTCCTTGACTGATTATCAGTAAAATTAGGATGAATTAAATAATACAAAAATGACAATGAAGCCAGTAAAGCAGCTGCAAATACAAATGGACTGCTTGACTGATTATCAGTAAACTCAGAAGTATAATTTGATCATGTGTCCCCATAATCGAAGCTGTGATATATAATGACAACTACTGATGTATTTGGTCCTTAGAGAAAACATGTTTGAAAACTTGAGGTGAAAAGTACCTCCATGTAATTTGCTATAGGATCAACAAAAGCATAATGTATGATATTTTCTTCTACACCCTTAGTGACAAATTGATCAGTTGTGTCCTCAATATTAAACCCTAAAACTACTTCAAGTTTCTACTTGAAAGCATAATCATCTTCAATCAGCAAATCAAAAGGTAGTATAATTTCCTCTTTCTTTGGACAAGGAATATTTTCCAAGAATTCTTTAGGATCTCGGAAATTATATGATTGAATTTGAGAATGCAAAAGTTTAATGCCATTTTCATACTTCTCGGCAACTAACTCAAGAACACATATTTTAACTTCAGGAGAAAATTTTCTTTATTTGAAAAATAAAGATAGCTCTTAAAAAATCTTCATGAAGCTGAAATTCTGATAACCCATCCCTGAATTCATTTAAAATTTCATTCATTGAAAGGATTTGGAATATGGATGCTTTTGTTATGGAATCGCTTTGAACTTTCAAGCTCTCGATCTCGAATAATGGAGTTTCCAGGTGAAAGGTAAAACCTTCTGGTGTCTAATAGTTGTTCACCATCAACAATCAGATATGAGCTTTGATGCACTTTTATGAGGAAGATAAAACGTTCTATCCCAATTATGGTCGCTATTATGTTAGTACCCTGTAATTTGAAGGTTATTGGACAAATCAAAAGAATATAAAATTAAAGCAACTTCACGATGGGAATCTAGGCCTTCCAATCCCAGAGAGGGCTCTCTGTGTAAAATTTACCTTTGCTGCTTGAAAATATTAGAATAGTTATTGTTGTACATGGGTTTTGGAAGAGTGATTGTATTCAATTTAATTAGCATCTATTGGACAATGGAGTCAAAATGTAACTAGATGGTTGCATCAATTTTTAGAAGAGTAAACATAGGTCAAGTTAGGAATATTAACTCGATATTTCAGAATAATAACTGAATGGTGGAAAAAAATGAAAACCTTTAGCATAACTAAAGAGAAATTAAGAATTCTTTAGTGTGGCATTGAGTCAATCAAGCAGAACTAAAGAGAAGTCAAGAATTCCTTAGTGAGGCCTTCAGTAGAAAACATATAATTGCAAAAGCAACTAGAATAATGTACTCAAAAGTAAATCCTATTGATCAAATTTCTTTTTTGCAATTTGGAATTTAGGTGATTACTGTGAAGAGATGACAGTGAAACACTTTAACATAAGAAAAACATCACCAGTATTTAAGCCAAAAGAATCCTATGAATGGTCTCCTTAATGTTGGTGCTCCAGCGCTTTAAAAAAACTTAGAATTCTCCAATAGATCACTAATGTTTCTGATCTCAAATAATCCAATAAATGTTGTCTCTAACAAACAAGACATTTTTATACTGTAGATGAACTAAAAACCTCTAACTAGTACAAATTAATAGTTCTTGTGGAATGTGTTGTGCAAATGTTGTTGTTGTGGAAGTGGGAGCAGGTAGGATGTGCACGCAAATTTATGGTTGTGCTGGCAGATGATCTAGTAGATGCAGATGCATCTCTCTTTCTCTTATTAATTCACTCAACTGCTTGCTGATCCTCTCACTTGAGAATTCGAGACTTCCCTCATTGATGGGTGATCTTGTGACTGCCCTGCTTTTTTATCATCCATTAGTGTAACAAAATATTTTGGAAAGTATGTAATAATATATATATTTTAATAATATTTCCAAAACATTTTAAATGAAATTTATAATTAAATTTCTACAAAACCATGCGTTTTCTCCAATCTGTGGTTTTGTTTTCTCTTCCCATGAATTCACAAAACCAAAACCATGTGTAGTTTTGTTTCCATTACTGATCCAAATTGGACCCATGAAGAATAATCAAGGCACCATGACTATATCAAAATAGGACAAACATCGAATTCAAGAGCACAGAGTGATTAGAAAACCTTTGAACAGTGGCAGTTGGAAAGCAGTGTGGAGCAACGAGGACCTCGGTCAAAGCCCGCTGACTCGGGCCCATGGAGATCCGTAGGAGGTGAAGCTAGCACCTAGGAATCCCAGATCGGGAAAAGGAGGCAGTTTTTGATGCGTGATTAAATCCCTCGGGAAGGAGAGGCCTAGAGCGCTCAGTCGCATGGAAGCCGAGAAAACCGTGGAGAAAAAAGCTAAACGCTGAAAGAAAGACCCACGCTCCAAAACTGATGGTATTTATCGAAGGAACCCTTGGGTGGTAAGTGGATTTTGAGAAAAACGAGTGATTCCACTAAACGCCCAATGCATGGCAAGCGGAGGAGAGAGAAAACTGCCGCTCATCGTGTGTTAATGCTCAAGCATGTTAATCGCATGAAATGGGTGAATGGCATCGGATCTGGGGCCTCTAGATCTAATAATTGAGAATTCACCTGATGAAAGAACTAAGTTTGATAGGGGATTACGCCACGATCTACAAGGATTTGAAGTCCAATTTGACTGCTGAGATGGCAAATGACTCATTCCATGACGTAACTGAAAAACCGAACCGACGAGGCAAAGCTGGTGCAGTTTGCGAGAGGACAAGTGGCCACTTCTTGTGAGCCAATGACCATGACGCCAACATATCGAACTCCAAGTGAGCATTAGCAGGTGATTCGACGAGGGTATAAGAGGAAACGATCAGTCATGAGAACGACTGGCTTTAAAGCCATGAACATAGAATAAAAGACATAGAGAGAGGACACCAAGAGGAAGAACAGGAGAAATAAGAAAACAAAGATAGAGGACAAAGAGACAGTGAAGAAAAGAGTAGAAATACAAATAGCTGAGATAAACTACATCACAAGGCAGCATCGAGCCATCCTTGAGAGGATTTGTCAGGAACTGAGCACCACATTGGGCACCTCCCATTAAAGACCAGAGAGTTCAAGAGCTGCTAAGGAAAATTGTTTGTGCACTATAGTGGCTTGAGGAATCCAAGAACCACCCTGCAAAGCAAATCTATTTGAGGAGACTCAAATTGAGCTCCTCATTGTAATTCCCTGTTTTAAAGACACAATAAAGAAGGACACCACTGAAAGCTGGACCAGAGATGTAGCCCGGGGGATAGGTTGAACTCTTTATTAATTGTTGTGTTCTTATATTTGCTTACTATATTTCTCTGTTGTTTTCCATATTTCCAGTGTCTTTGTATTTTGCAATCTTATCGATCCGTTGCCTAAAATAACATAGACACACACCAACACATGAGTCTATAATACCTTCATTCAATAATTCTTTAACTGAGGTCAATTAGGAGTGATTTTCAGATCATGTGGTATCAGAGCTTTACGCTATTAAGGTTAGACAAGATTTTGTTGGTTTAGCCATTGAATGCTCACTAGATCAAAGCACAAATTAGGAGAAGGAGAGTTGGTCAAAACTAATCCTGAAATTGGGAGAGTCTATCCTCGGAAGACAATGTCAGAGGAAGGTTCGATGGGGCTAGACTCTCAATTCATACAAAATTTCCTAGCCATAAAGTCCATGGTAGAAGAAATGTATAGGGACTTTAGAAAACACAAGAATAAAGATTCGTCAGGCTCTAAACAAGACAAAGAAGAAGATGAGTCTCACTTCCATGACCACTCTAAAGGAAAAAGGAAAGAGGTAAGCTTCCTCACACCTCCTAATAGCCCTGTGCATAACAAGAAAGCATCTTTAATCAAGCTATATGTTAAATTTGATTTGCCTATATATGATGGAGTGCTAAATGTAGAAAAGTTGGACAATTGAATTAGATAAATTGATGTTTATTGCAGAGTATAGAACATCAATTCAGATAAGAGAAAGATTTAGCTGGCAAGCCTATGCCTAGGAGGCACTGCCTTGGTTTGGTTGGAAGGTAGGACCCAAGCTGATATGAAAGGACATGGTAATACTATCTTTGTCTAGAGTGAATTTGTTTCTTTAATCAAGAAGCATTTCTATCCATTGGCCTCCATGCAACAAGCCATGATGAGTTGGAAAACTCTTCGGCAGTTGAAAGGGAAAAGTGTGCAGGGGTACACTCAAGAATTTAGAAAGAGAGCATTGATTCTAGGAATATCATTAGACTCACCAGAAACTCTTTTGAGGTACATTGGTTGTCTACATAGCTACATGAGGCATAACATCCGCATGTTTAATCCCACTAGTATAGATGAGGAATCTGTAGAAGCTACTCATCGAGAAGCTAGAGGAAAGAATGGAAACCCAGAAGTTGGGGGACCATCCCAACCCACTGCAAGCAAGAGAAACGAGAAAAGAAAGCAGAAGTGAAAAGCAAGGAAGGTTAACACTGCACAGAAGAAAAATGCTTCATGCAATCAGTGTAAAAAGGATGGGCATGATGATGAGCAATATTGGATTTGCATCCAGGGCTGAGGCCTAAGAAGTTTGAGGGCAAGAAGAAGAAGACTGCTGCAGATGATTTCAAAGACATAACCACACATCTTTGTGACTCATTTTTTCTGCTCTTCTAAAGATAATATTTGTTATAAAAAGTATTTAAGACTATCATGATCCATTTTTACCTTGAAGTGTCTTCCCATCTGGTAAGGTTTCCATTTCTTAAGTGCATGCAGTATTGCTAACGTTTCCTTCTCATAAATAGCTCTGTGTAAATACTTTCCCTTGATTGGAAGAATTTCAAAAGAAATGTTTCTTCCTTCTTGCACTAAAACAACACCAATTCCATTTCTTGAGGCTTCACATTCCATAATAAAGCTTTTTGTGAAGTTTGGCGTAGCTAATATTGGTGCTTGGCACATTTCCTCTTTAATATGTTCAAAGGCCTCTCTTTCTTCTGGAGCCCAATAAAATGCATCTTTCATTAATAATGTATTTAGAGGTGCTACTATTCTCCCATAATTCCTAACAAACTTGAAATAATACCCAGTCAACCTGAGAAATCCTCACAAATGCTTTATGGATGTGGGAATTTTCCATTCCTTAATGGATATAACTTTGCTAGGGTCTACCTTAACACCTTCGTGAGATACAATATGACCTAGATATTCCATGTACTATACTCCAAAGAAATATTTGGAGATTTGTTCTTATAATTTCTTCTCCTCTAATAATTTGAGCACCATGTCAACATGTTGAACATGGTCCTTCCAAGACTTGTAGATTATTATATCATCAAAAAATACTAAAACAAATATTCTAAGGAAGGGTTTGAAAATGGAATTCATCAAGCCTTGAAATGTAGAAGGTTCACTGGTAAGGCCAAAATGCATGACCAAAAATTCATAATGACCCTCATGAGTTATAAATAATGTTTTTGGAATGTCTTCAGTATTTATTCTAATTTGATGATATCCTAAATGAATATCCAACTTGGTGAAGTAAATTTCCCCATGTAATTCATCCAATAATTCATCAATGATAGGAATGATAAATTTATCTTTAATAGTGAGCTTCTTAACTTCCCTATAATCCATACACATGTGCCTTGATCCATCTTTCTTGTGAGCCAATACTATTGGAGCAGAGAAAGAACTTTGACTAGGTTGAATTATAGTATCCTCTAACATTTATGCAACCGTACGTTCAATTTCACTGTTTTGGGCGTAGAGACATTTGTAAGTTGTAATGTTTGGAGGAACACTTCCTAGAATCAAATGAATAGCATGATCATGATCACGAATAGGTGGGAGGCCTTTGGGGGTCTCAAATACCTTGGAATGATTGTCGATTACTTTTTGGAGATTTATAAAAATAGATGATTTCGATGTGGGAACCTCTAGTGAACATAATTGTGAAATTATACCCTGTTTTTATTTATTTAGAATGTTTTTCATGGCATTGGAGCTGATTATCTTTCCTGATTCCCCTTTGATACCCTTTAATTAAACTTCTTTTCCCCAACTTAGGAAAACTAGTGCAGAAGATAGAGGGTTTTATATTATTAAGCAAGAAGAATCTGAGTACAACAAGTTACCTCTCATAACGACAAAACTGACAGATAAATAATGACATAAATAAATACATAAGAGGGTTTACCTCATCCCCAAGTGCCAATTAATCTGATGAGCGATCTATCACCCTCCCAACAGATAATGTGCAGTCCATATGCAATCATTGCGTAGGCCTGTGTCCTGCCTCTAGAGGAATATATCACTCTAACTGTTGGATCGATCTACTGTATGAAGACTATCATTCAACCGTCACAGCTCACAACCTTGCTTCTCCAGCAAAATCTCAAACTATAGATGACACTCTGCACTACCATTGTGTGAGC
The DNA here is from genome assembly GCA_000404065.3 of Pinus taeda. NCBI lineage: Eukaryota > Viridiplantae > Streptophyta > Pinopsida > Pinales > Pinaceae > Pinus > Pinus taeda. The sequence continues at coordinate 24,531 of APFE030720432.1, forward strand.
CCCTCCAGGACTGTGTAAGCTCTGCATGAGCCCCTCCAAGACTGTGTAAGCTCTGCGCGAGCCCATCCTGGGCTACATAGACCTTTGCACTATCTTCTTGCCTCTCAAGTTTCCTCTCTGCCATGTACTGTTTGGTTCAAAACTTTCCTTCTAATCCAAATCTCCTCTTCTGCCCCTCTCACTGCAACAAATCACTGGTTCGATTATCTCAGCAAACTGTGCCCCAGAAAATTGAACTGATTGATCAATATGCTCACTTGGTGTATCTCCAATTGATCCTCAAGCCTCCTCTTATAATTTTCTTCTTGATGAATCAATGGCTGAGATTAAGTATGTAATCACTAACTAAGATTAAATTAGACTTGATCCTAGTCTCTTAGAATCTTCTCACCCATATTTTCATTAATACCCATTAATATTTGTATTTTCCTATGTTTAGACTTAGGAACCCTATTAAAAATATTAATTATTTTAACAGAACACAATCTTGGTGGAATTTCACCAAACGATTTCTGGGCCTTGAAGATCTCATGTGTTTCTATTCCCTCCGCAAAATTTTGAGGCTAGAGCACATCTGATGCCACCCAAAATAAACACTTGCAACCATCACATGACACTATAGTGCTAGATATAGGAAGAAATTCAATTCCATGGTTATCTTACAATGAATAAAATTATAGGTGCTACCCGAATCAATCAACACTATTGCCTTTTTCTTCTTGATATGTCCTTCTATATTGAGAGTTTGAGGAGTGGTAATTCTTGCCAATGCATTGTTGGATACCTATACCAATAGGTTTCATATTTCATGATTGGATATCAAAGGTCCAAATATGCTCTGCTTTGATAATTCAAAGATCCCATATTTTCCTAGAATGACAGTGTCTCTCTCAGCTTTCATAAGAACTCAATTTTGATGGATGGTCCAACAGTCTAAGCTGGATCATGCCATGTTTTAAATTTCCATGTTGTAGAATAGAGAATGGTATCTGTCCAAACTGTTTAATCTTGGCAGATCAGTAGCTAGGTAGAGAAGCAAAGGTTCCCAACTGCTTAATCTGGGACCTTGGAAGGAATAAGGGTTGCATTAGATAGTGAATGGAAGCAAAAAAGCCAGTGAAAAGAAAAGGCATTCAAAGGGTTTGCAAGTCCAAGCGCACCCTCCAAGAAGGAACAAAAAATGCTAGGAAATCTAGTTGGGTAGGTAGATGGGGTTGCAGAAAAGTTGTCTCTTTCAAGACCAAGGTTGCTGAAACATCTACAAGAAAGGCAACGCACTGGAGCATGACTAATTCCCCTGTTTTCATATGTATATTACTCCTTACTAACACCCCATCATCCTCTGGTTTATGCAGCAAACTCAAAGGTTTTGTCATGAGACTAATGGCCTTCAAAAGCCACATTTTTTGTCTAAAAATCTTTCCATTTCATCTACTCTTGATTACAAGTTATTTTCAGAAAAAAACTTTGTCAAATCAGCCCTCACCCATGTTTCCTCCATATTAACAGCTAACTCTACTTTTTAAGCCGCCCTATATCCCCTTTATCCTATTAATTACATAACACCATGGTGTATAAACCCCACAATGCATAAATATCCCTCCCTGGCACTATAGCCATAATATTCTCTCCCTGGGACCTTATTGACACCTGGTCAAGGTCAAGAACCCATGACTCACCTTTTGCTCCCCCTGAAACCAGTTTCCCTACCCAAAGTGCCATTTTGCCTTGAAAAACCTTTAAAAACCCATAAAAACGCTCAAAGGGGCGGAAAACATTGAAAAATCACCCCTCCCCGCTTTATCCTAAGGTCGGGGGTTATCGGCCTTTTAATATTTCATAAAACCTGTTTAAACCCCGTTTCCTATAGTTTCCGCCTTCGGAAATATTTGTGCCCGAACCTTATGCAAAACCCGAAAAACCCACAAATCCTAAAGTTCCCAACCGAATTATTTAAACGAATATTTTATTGCCCGGCGGGCCCCTTCTAAACATGCGCGACCCGTCGGAGGACCCGCCAGCTGTCCGATCTCAGCCGGTCAAGATCCAAGGGTGGGCGGTCGATATTGCGCCCCGATCTGCCGACCGTTAACGTCCGGGGAAAGTGGTTTTGGGCCCGTACGAGGACGCGTGGCAGGCGCTGAAGCTGTTCGGAGCCCTCTCCCCGTTACCGCCTTTGCTCCAAAAGTGGTGCGGGGAACCTGCTTACCACCATTCCACTTACCGCTTTCCCCCCCACGTCACCGCAACGTCACCCTGACGTCACCACACTTCCGTCCGCACCCGCGCCCCGTCAACCTCCACGCAGTCTTGCCACCGCATCACCCTGCCACCGTGTCCCGCCACCCTGGCCTTCACGTCAGCGCCACGTCACCACCGTACGGTGGGCCCACCATGACGTCATGCTGACGTCATCGGCGGAAAAGCGCCAATCGCGTTATTTGGCAAAATTCAACGTTATAACCGGCCTAATAAGCCGTTTTCTGTCATTTTCACGTGATTAAGAGAAGGAGCCGTTAAAACAACCAGCTGCCGCGAAAATTGATCCAGACAGCAAATTTGAAGATTCCGACCGTTGAAAGTCCAGAATTCACGGTGCCAAGCCTCCACAGTTCAGCTCGCAAGTGTCAAGGCTGGTTAGTCCAGGTATTTAGCCGGTTTCCCCACTTCGCCAATGCATTGTAAATTCTCTGTAAAATTCACCGTGTGACACCTTTAAAAACCTTCAAATTACAGTCCTGTCTGTCACACAAAGCCAGCCGAGTAACCCTCGCCACCCTAAAACTGTAATTCAAGGAACAAGTGCTCGTTTCGCGGGCCGAAAACCCCGAAATCCTTCCTGAGGTACTAGGCATTGTTCCTTTTTGCCAAGTACAGTCCACTTGCTGATATACCAGACAAACCTGAATAACCCTGCAAATCTTCACACTGACAATTCACACCCTGTGAATTCCACAGCAAACAGATAATCCTGCCTGCAACTCTCTCTGCAAAGGAACACCTCACTGTGTTAACAGTTGAATTGAAGTCAAAAGCCCTTTAAACGCTGATTGAATCTCTGCCCCTTTATCCACAAACCAGCTTCTATCATGGCGTCTCCTGCAACTTCATCCATCAGTATGGCCTCACAGAGTCAGACAAACAAACAGCTGGAAGCCCTGACATTAGTAGATAAGGATAGTCTCATTGGAGACTTTGAAGGGAGCAGGTATTTTTTGCAGACCTTCAGTAGGTTAAGGGAAGACCACAAGGATGGACATGGCACATATGGGGTCTGGGAGTCAAACCTGCCCTACTACTGTCTTCCCTGAAATCATTCACCTCTGTGCTGAACATTATGATGCAGAGCATAGAGCTATCAGCACCTCATCAGGGAGGATCCTATTTCAAATCAATGCCGAGTCCATCAACAAAATGCTACATTTTGATCAGACAGAGTTACTGATCCCATTCTCCATGAATCAGTTGATGGACGCTGGTGACAAATTGACTGATGAAGACCTACAAAAAATCAGCAGAAACTTCATGAAACCTGAATGCCAGACCACAGAGCCCCCTCCCTATCTGAATGATCAATTCAATGATGTGGGCAGGCTATTACTGGACATGATAGCCTATGTATTGGGGTACCAGGACAGTGAGCATGTGGACAGAGGCATGCTAGCAATGCTATCTGTATACAGCCCATATCAACCCCCTGCCAAAAAGTACAACTTTGCCAAATTTATAGCCAACAGGATCCATGATCAGCTAACCAAAGTGGACAGACAGGGGGTCTTCAGGTATTCGGCCTACCTTTACCATATGTTCATGTACTATCACTCAGAAACCTTCCCATGCTATGTCAGAAGGCTGGACCACACAGGGGAAAGAAGATCTGTTATCTTCTGGACCTCAGTCTACCATAAAGTCACAAATTCACCCTATACCTATTATGAATTTGTTGACCAATTTGTCTACCCACTCTG
>APFE030720437.1:0-18406 GCA_000404065.3 Pinus taeda
GTTTTCCGCAATAGTACATGATCAGGATAATCTCCATTGAATATGTGTTAAATTATTCAAAATTTCTACATGTGTTACAAGACATTTTACAATAACATCTCTAAACTGCCATCCAATAACATTAAACATAAATGTCAATATAAAAATTAAAGTTATACTTTGTAAACTTGTAAAATATTTTACATATTTGACTAAATTAATATGTAGTCAGCTCAATACCTATTTTGTAATACATGTTGGGGCACCCATAATACCTACTTGGGCATGCATAACAAGTGCTACATAGTAGCTTGTGCTTGCCCCTTAGTAAAAAGATACACATGTGAACTTGATCATTATTTGTAAGGCTATGCACTTTATGTAGAAAGTAAGTATTAGATATAGACATTTGATTAAATATTAGACAATTGACATCTCTATATAATAGGAATCACCAAAAAAACATTGTATATGTTTAGATTAGTAAAATAGATATCTACTTAGCATAATTTGTTTGCAAAATACACTCAAATACTAATGACATATGATTCTAGGTTATGATGCTATAAATTCATTTTGTGTTTTAAACATGTGATTTGAGCTTTCAAAAATGTGTTTTCTATGAGTTGAGAAGGATTACAATGTATATTTTTGTGGTTGGAAAAAATATAATTATAATTATAGTTAAGAAATGATAATATAAGAATTAAATTTAAATTAATTTATATATATATTTAAAAAGTATAATATGTTGATATTTAAGTAATCAAATTGCACATGGATCTTTTTTGGTAAATTTTTATATTAGAATAATGTTTTTAAGAAATTTATGTTTTATATTATTTAGTTTGATATATATATGTTATGAAATGTATAGTTATAATTTCTTTTATATTAAAATATATTTTTTATATAATAAAATAATTAAAAATAGTGAAAAATTATATTACTTTTCAAGGATATTTCACATTCAAATATTCCTACTTTAAATACTATTACAAAAACAAAGAGATGCACAAGAATGAAACAAAATCTCATTGATCAAACTACTTGGACAACCAATACATTATATAGGCACACATAGACAGCTTCTAGGACAATCTAGATCCAAATAATTCAGATCACCAACTCACAACACAAACTACGAAGACACAACTCATGACATATAGACTCAAACACTAACTACGAGAACAAAACTCATCAACCTTATCTGGATATATCATTTCTACATTATTCCAACATCTCCCCTTAATGGAGAAATCGATTTTCAACAATGCCTAACTATTGTCTACATATTTCAAGTTCATCTTTCCAAGAGGCTTGTTAAAGATGTCAGCTACATTCTCACTTGTATTACAATAGACTAAATTAATCTCATTTGACTATCTCTTTTCTCTTACAAAGTGATGTTGGACTTCAATATGTTTTGTTTTCGTATGATAAATTGGATTATTTGTCAGCTTCATGGAACTATGGTTGTGACATATGATGCTTGTTGGTCCTATTTGTTTTTCTCCAACATCTTTAAGAATACTCCTTAAACAAATAGCTTCACAAGTTTCATTGGTCAAGGCCTTGTATTCAACTTATCTAGATTAACAAGAAATAATTGGTTATTTCTTGCTGCTCCATGATATGACTCCTGATCCTAAATTGGATGCATATCCAAAGGTTGATATTCTATCATCAGGACTTCCATCCCAATCTAAATTAGAAAAACCTGCCAACTCAACATCAAATTCGTCAATATACAAAATATCAATATCAATATTCATCAATATCTGAATTAGTAAATTGACTAAGGATGTTGATAAAATATGCTATATCTGGCCTGGTAGTAGTAAGGTAGTTCAAACTTCCAACCAATTGATGATACAAATTTCCATTCACTTCTTTAGATACATCACCATTGTATAGCTTGGAATTCTATTCCAAATGAGTGAACATTGGTTTGCATTCAAACATATGAAATCCTTCAAGGATTGTCTTCGCATATTTTCTTTGTGTGATGATTGTCTTACCAGATTTCGTCCAAATTTCAAGACCCAAACAATAATGCAAATCACCAAGATCCTTCATTTCAAATATGTGTGACAACTGATATTTAATTTCTTCAATCAACCTCAATGCACTTCCTATTATGATAAGATCATCAACATATAAAGTTATCAAGGCAATATTCCCATATTCATCTCTTGATGTACAAGTTAGGATCCATTTTGCTTCTCACAAAACCTTTTTCATTAAAGAATGAATCAAATTTCACATAACAAGATCTTGGTGCTTGTTTTAAACCATCCAAAGCTTTCTTTAATATGCAAAAAAGATGTTCTTATCCCTGTTTTACAAACCCTTCAGGTTGAACCAAATAAACTTCTTCTTTTAATTCACCATTCACGAAAGCAGATTTGACATCTAACTGATGCATTTTCCAATTTTGTTTTGTAGCTAATGCAATCATGATTCTAATTGCATTAAGTTTAGCTACATGTGCAGAAGTATATTCATAATCAATGCCTTCTTTTTGTGAATAATCTTTTGCAGCCAATCTAGCTTTATACTTATAAATACTACCGTCAACATTAAAATTTGGTTTGAACTACTATTTTCATCCTATGTCATTATTCATTATAGAGTTGTATTCTTCATTCATTGCATATCTCCATTCTTTATATTCATTAGCTTTTTCATAACTGGAAGGTTCTACAAAATTCATTACATGAGACATCAATGCATAATACTTGTACTTTATAGGTGGTTGAATTTGACATGATGACCTCCTTAGAGTTTTATTGCTTTCATCCTTATTTCTTCTTTGTGGAGTCTCTTGTTCTCTTCTTGGAGTGTCATGATTGTTGGATGCTTCCTGCTCTTGAACCTATACCTATTCGCATACTTGTTGTTTTACCTGTTCAAAACATTCTTCTATTTTGACATAATCATCAACATCATGCCATACACCTGTGTTATTCATTTTATCACCTTCATCTACATTTCCATGAAACACCACATCCCTTCCTGCAAGAAATCTAAGTGAATTAGGATCAAACATCCTGTATGCCTTTTTATCATCACAATAACTAATGAATGTGCACTTAATTGATTTTGCATCAAGTTTTCTTCTTTCATATTTTGGAATATGAGCAAATGCCTTGCATCCAAAAACTTAAATGATTTACTTTTTGTTTATATCCATAAAATGCTACAAAAGGTGTTTTCAGATTTAAAGTTTTGGTTGGGCTCCTATTTTTCAAATAAACAGTAGTATTAATGGCTTTAGCCCAAAAACCATTTGCGATATTTTTACCTTGAAGCATGCTTCGTGCACATTCCATTAGTATTATATTTTTCCTCTCATTAACTCCATTTTGCTGAGGTGTATGAGGCACTGTAAATTGTTGTAGAATCCCATGGCTTTTGCAATATACTTTTGAATTCCTTAAAGTACGAAAAAAATCACTTTTATTTCTTATGAAATAGACACAAGTGTATCTATATCTATCATCAACAAAAATAAGAAATCACAATGCTCCTCCAAGAGATCTAGTTTGCATAGGTCCACATACATCAGTATGAATTAATTCAAGTATTTATCTTTGCCTTTTTTCTTCTTGTATAGGAAATTCCTCTCTATGTTTCTTGCCAAGTGCACATGATTCACATTCAACATGATTATTCTTCACAATAGGAAGACCTTCAACCATTGTTTTTCTTTGAAGTAACATTAAATCATTGTGATTTAAATGCCCATACCTTTGATGCCATAACTTTTCTATTGACATTGTTGTATGCCAATACTTGATGCCCTGTCTTGGTCACATTCATCTTATACAAGTCTCCAACTCTGGTACCTGTGGAAATAACCTTATAGCGATCCTGGATATCTTTAACAACACACTGTGATTTGACAAATTCCACCTTTAGATATTGATCAACAATAGTAGAAACATTTTTTTTTTTTATACCAGGAACATACATCACACCTATTATTCGATAATCTTGAAATTGAAGGGATCTGTTATCTCCTAGATAAACACATGCTCCATCAATGTTCTCATGATATTCATCAAACCAATCCTTATTACAAGACATATGGAGTGATGCACCAGAATCAATGAACCAAGCATTCACACCATCAGTCTCAGTAAACAATGCATCATCAGAAACAAACAATTTGAAATTTTTACATCCATCATTGATTGAGGTGCCTTTGTCAACAAAATTCCCATTATGCCTTTTGTTTCTCTATTTAGACTCGTTATTCTTCTATTGCAAATTTTAGCATGATGTCTAGGTTTTCCACAATAATAAAAATCATCATTTCTCTTATCATGAGCTGTAAATTTAGATTGTGACATACCTTTATGCTTTGCTTGCAACTTTCCTCCTTTGCTTTTGTCCCGTGGCTTGCCTTTGTATGGTTGCTTACCCTTGGCTACAAATGCCAAATATGAATTGTTTGAGCCCAAATTGAAGTTCTTCATCCTCTCTTCTTCTTGTAGAAGAATACCTGTCAATTCATCAAAAGTAGGAGGCTTCTCTCTAGCTAAAAGACCTGAAACAAAAATTTGATAATCTTCCACTAAACCATTTAATGTGATGGACCAAGTCAGTATTGGACACCTTTTCACCAATGTCTCCTAACTTATCACTTAGCTCTTTGACACAAGAAATGAAATTGCTTATAATTTCATTGGCTTCCATTTTAATTAACAAAAGCTTACTCTTCAAGAACAAAATTTTATTGGTATTAGATGTTTCATACAATCTTTTGAGAACATATCATGTTTCTTTGGATGTTTTACGATCCCTAATATGAGGAATGATGTTGTCCTTAATTGACATTCGTATCAACACCTTTGCTTTTGTTTCCCTTTTTTCCCAATCTGGAATAGTTGCAGCAACGATGGGTTTGGACTCCACCCCACTCACTATGGGCCACAAATTATTTCCCTCTAAAACTGTTAATACATTGAATTTCCAATTTGCAAAATTTCCTCCATCAAGCCTTTTGGACTCATTCAGATAAGTTTCAGCCAAAACATTTGACATAATGACAACAATTTTTCCCCAATCAATAAAATACACCCAAATTCACTAGATCCAAAACCAAATGCATAGGATCTAAAAAAATCAAGACTCTATCTTGCTTCAAATAAAACACAAAAGCCAAAAAATACTCCTCATTTCTCCTTTTCACCCAACACAATTTACATTCCCAAAAACACTTTCAAATAAATTCTTTCACCCACACAAAAAACACCAAACACATTTTTAACTCTCTTCACAAAAAATAAAATTAATTTTCACCAATAAATAAAAACAATTTTTCACCAAATTTTTAACTCCTTATGCCTCCATACCTCATCCTCTATTTTCTCTCAAACTAAAAAATAAAACAAATTCAAGTAAGTGAATACGATATAAGAATTCACGTCTTTCACAGGGCTCCTTATTACTCCAATTTACTCCTCCATGACAAATTAACCTCAAACTTATGGCTTGGCTTGATTTTAAAAAATGAAATCATGCATTTGAAGTTAGATAGCACCGTGGCACGAATGATGTTGAATAAAACATTCACTCTCCAGTTAGTTGTAATCCACGCCCTTCAACACGATGAATTACACACTGCGACTTCGAATAATAGACTTCACATAGTTATGATGGTTGTGATGACTATATACTTCCACGAGATTCTCACTTATGGAGACTGTAGTTACATACAAACACAACGATTGCAGACAACGCCGTTCAACAATATTCCTCAACCATATAACATAAAAAAATTGGGAGCAACACTGTAGCAACATGAGCTGAGAACTCTTTATTTCACAACCTTCACAGATTTGGGCTCTCTTGCTCTCAAATCTAAAGCCTCACTAGATCTCCCTTTCTGACTTTGATACCATATTAGAAAAACAAAGAGATGCATAAGAATGAAATCAAATCTCATTGATCAAATTGCTTGGACAACCAGTACATTATATAGGCACACAAACAACTAGGACAATCTAGATCCAAATAATTTAGATCACCAACTCACAACACAAACTACGAAGACACAACTCATGATAAATAGACTCAAACACTAACTACGAGAACACAACTCATCAACTCTATCTCGACATATCATTTCTACATTATTCTAACCAATACAAAATATGAATAATTTCTTTTACAATTATTTATTTAAAATACATAAAATACAATAATCATCATCATTAGAAGCCTCATAATCTATATACACATTTTTACTTATTAATTTTCATATTTAGGAAATAAAATATATTAAAATTTTAAACAAGCTCACATCAATTTTCAGAATTATTTCATGAAATGCATTAAAATATTAGATTAAAATATTAAAGATGCTACTCTCTTTTATTTAAAAATTCTAGGTTTTTTTTCTTTTTAAGTTTATTTCCCCTCATAGATTTGCTTCTTGATATATATGGGAGGTACAAAGCATACAAACCACATGAATTTTCCACATTTTGACACGTGTTTGTGTATTTACACATATGACACAGAAGGTGACATTTTAATCTCTTAAGAGGATTTTTGTGGATTTTCCTAAAGTTTACATTGAAATGATGACATTGTCTTCATATACACTTTGATTTGGATTATGGCGTGACTGACAAAACCACCGACCATTTGGATTAATAATTTTAATAAATGCATATCATTTAATTGATTCGATTTGGTGCGTTGTAGGTGAATCTATTTTAGTTGGAAATGATGTAGCTCTAGTTGTGGTGTATATCCCCAAATTTCTGATTCCAATTTCCATATATTAGAAAAATCACAGGATAGGAATTTTAACTACAAAATGGAACCTTGCAAATCACAAGTTTTAATAATTAACAATAATTTGAATTATCAATTACTTTTTACATAAAAGGCAGGTACCAAGCAACAACTATGCATATTACAAGTGTAAATATTGGTGTTGAAACTTTTATTTTAATGTTATATATATATATATATGTGTGTGTGTGTGTGTGTGTGTGTGTGTGTGTGTGTGTGTGTGTGTGTTAAATATTTACTTAAAATTGATGAGATGATGAAATTCATTCAATATTCAAATGTTCAGGAAAGATGTTTAGTTGATAGAAGTGAAATGTTTATTCAATTAAGTTGATAGTGTTGCCTATTGATATTTATTATTTACTATAAATATCAATATTTCCATCCATTAATATTGATTATGAGCATAAAAAATATTTAATTAATAAAAATAAATTATTTACATAGTGAAAATTGAAATTGAATGATATGTATCCAAATTTAATTATTAAAATAAATATTAATATTTCACTCAAATTATTATGGTTAAAGTAAATCTTAATATTACACTCAAAATATTATTTTACCAACATTGGTGTCCTAGTAAAATTACACTATTATTGATCTCTGAATAATAAATATTACACTCACTCATATTTGCAACATTGAAATTTCAATCTCGAAATAAGCCACACCTTCCTATCCAAAACTCTGTCCACTAATATTGATAAAGTCAAAAGGAATCCATGAATCCCATTGAAGGCTCGACGCACGTAGAATATGGAAATCTTGCCCACAAATATGCCGAGTGAAATTCTCCCACGTAACTATCCACTGATTCATGAATTGTGCTTTGATTGCATATAACAAAGTTGTAGATTTTTTATGGGTCATTTAAATTAATTACATTTGTTATTTTTGTGTTGGCACCTACTTTGTGGTAGAGGAAACAAAGTTGACCAATGATAAATATAATAAGCAATGATTGTATGCAGTTGAAGAGGGCATATTCTCCAGATTATGATTACGATATGACATCAAGGAGCATAGACACAAAGAATTCAATACAGGTTGCAGATCAAAGAGCATATGTACAAAGAATTCAATACAGATAGCAGGTCATGTTGTATGGGTTACACGGCAATTTTTTAATTACATCTCCAAACTTCAACAAATATTATTAATCATTAATGTTAATATAAAAAAATTAAAGAAATATTTTTTAAAGTTATAATTTGTAAATTTGTAAAATATTTTACATCTTTGACTAAATTAATATGTAGTGAGCTCAATATCTATTGTGTAATACCTGGTGGGGCAGGTAAAATATATGTTGGGGAAACATAACAAATGCTACATAGTAGCTTCTACATATCCTTTAGTAAAAAGATACACATGTGAATTTGATCATTATTTGTAAAGCTATGAACTTTACATAGAAAGTAAGTGTTGAAAATAACAACCATAAATGTTAAAAATAGAATTTCTAAAAATAGCATTGCTATAGATAGCATTTCAAGATATATTCCAATTTTAATTTGTCCTTGAATTAAAATTTGAATTTAGTCTCACGAGCTGTTTGAAAAATAATTACTTAATTCATCTTGAGTTAATTAGTTGGCGAAATTCAAACATGAAGTCTTTGTGAAGCCATGCAACAGTTATCCCTTTGAATTATAATTTGAATTTAGTCTCACGAAATAATTACTTAATTCATCTTGAGTTAATTAGTTGGCGAAATTCAAACATGAAGTCTTTGTGAAGCCATGCAACAGTTATCCCTTTGATTGAGGAAGTTATCCCTTAATTAAGGAGATAAGGATGATTTGTAATTGAGTTGTAATTAGTTAGCTCAGTTAACTGAGTTAAGTCGAGTTAAATTAGTTCCAAATAATTTGTGGAACTAATTGTGAGTTCAGTCAGTTAATGCATGCATGCATGCACACAGTGTTCTCCAGATAACTAAATATTATCTCATAAATAACTCATGCATGTCAGTTCAGACAAAGACCCAGTTGAGATTAAAGGCAAGGATAGTGTACTATCAATTGCAAGAATATTCCCATGAGGAAATCTCTTGCATGCAGAAGGAATTCATTCCTTGAGTATTGCACAATTTCTACAGAGGTCAGAGCAGTTTATGATGTGAGAATCACACAAGTTATAACTGGATCACCCATGAGAAACAGCGCAAGGAAATAGGAGGCTTGGAGGACAGAGGAGAAGGCATATGTGTTGTCTATTCTATCTATGAGCATCAGTGAGGGATTGTACTGAGAGCTGGACAGATTGAGAGCTAAAGCTTTGTGTAATCCTGATATATTTCCACTTGTATGATAATACAAATAACGAGGTTTTTAGTTGAGGCTTTCCCCAGAGTATTCTTCTGTTTTTCATGTGTGATTGAATCTTCTTCTGTGTTATATGTGTTCTATTTGATCTTGCTCAAAATCGATTAAGCTTCCGCAAGTTTGATTGTAGAAGTAAATTAAGTATTTTTCTTTAGTACATTGCATAATCAGTTTAATCTATAGTGAGAATTTCTACATGGTATCAGAGCAAAGGTGATCAGAGCTGAACAACATATTGAGAAGGGAAAAGTTTGAAGTTTGAAGTTCTTGATTGCAGGTACAAAATCAATTTCTTATCACACCTCAAAATTCACCAATGGCGTTCAATGGCTTGAGACTCGAGTATGCCCTAGCTCGAATTACATAGCATGGAAGGATCACATGGAAGCGGTATTAGAAGACAATGGCTTGAAGGACTTAATTGATCAAGAAGTCCCCAAGCCAACAATAGTTAATGCCCAAGAATTGGCGGAATGGAAGAAGTGTCTGGCAAGAGCGAGGAGGATTCTTCTTGAGGGAGTTCGAGACCATATTGTCTCAAATCTCCATGGGAAGGAGACTCTGTTTTCAATGTGGAGTATATTGAAGGACCTATATCAGAATAACAGTGACCAAAGGAAGTTGGCCCTCAAGGACAAGCTTCATAAAATCAAGTGTGAAAAGGGCGACATGATTTCTACATATCTGAACAATCTCACCACCTGCAGAGATGAGCTTGGAAGTGTAGGAATCAGGACAACCGATGATGATATGGTGAGTCTTGCTCTCCTCGATCTTCCTAAGAGATGGCATTTCTACCAGGACTTAGTGAAAGGAAGAGAGAAATTGTCGGATTAGGAATGACTGTAGTCAGATTTGATGCAGCAATAGATTAGGAGGAGCACCAGAGATGGTTCTTCATCTAAGCATGATGATTAAGAAAATCTAGCCTTAGCCAGTAAGGCGAGGAAAGGGAAAGGAAAGGTTTCCCATTCCAAATTGAGTTCTTCCCATGGTGGGAAGAAGATTGACAAATCTAAAGTGCAATGCTTTAATTGTCATGAGGTGGGCCATTATGCAACTAATTGTCCATTGAAGAAATCCAAGAAGGGATCCTCGAAAGGATTAGAAGATGAGGCACTAGCCTCTTAGTTAGAATTGGATTTTACCCTCATCACATGCATGGTTTCATCGATGGTGGGTTGTGCTTGGTACCTGGACAGTGGAGCCTCATTCCACATGACCAGTGATAAGAGTTTATCCAGTACTTTGGAGGCGAAAGACCTCAATATGCGCATAGGGATGGGTGATGATGGAAAGTACCATGTTTCAGGTGAAGGTATAGTGGTTTTTTAGAGGAAGTGTGGAGCTTCTCTCACCCTGAATGATGTAAAGTATGTGTCTGGACTGAAGAAGAACTTGGTATCAGTCGCGATGTTGGAAGAAAAATGCTATGATGTAGTCTTTAGTAAAGGAAAGGCGTTCCTAAGACACATAGCCACGGGTCAAACCAAGAGGATTGGGATTCGAGTGAAGAATCTCTACAAGCTGGAGGTAGATGACTGTGTTGCATTGAGTTCCAAAGCAGAATTGGTGCAAAGCTAAGATATTGGCGAGTTATGGCATAGACGGTTGGGCCACTTGCATCATGGGGCCTTGAAGATAATGCAGTAGATTTCTACCAGACTTCCCAAAGGTAAACTTGAGCAAGTGGACACATTCAAAGGTTGTACCTTGCGAAAGTGCACCAAGTATTCCTTTCATGATCGAGACAGTTGAGCTGAAGCAATCTTGGAGCGAGTTCATACAAATGTGTGTGGACCATTCTCGACAGCCTCCACCACTAAACAAAGGTATTATGTGATTTTCATTGATGATTTTTCTCGTAAATGCTAGATCTATTTCATGTAGAAGAAGGATCAAACTTTCTCAAAGTTTTGTGAGTTCAAATATTTGGTTGAGAAAGAATCGTGAAAGAAGATCAGGGCCTTAAGAAGCAACAATGGTGGAGAGTATGTCTCTCAACAGTTTAAGGACTTTTGTGCAGCGAAAGGAATTAAACGGGAGTTGACGACAACTCATAACCCATAGCAGAATGGGGTGGCCGAGAGGAAGAATAGAACTATTGTGAGGGCATCTCGGCCCATGTTGCATGACCAAGGCCTACCACTTCATTTGTGGGTTGAGGCATGTAACACAGTGGTCTATTCACAGAATAGCAACCCGCATCACATTCTTGGGATGAAGACACCAGAGGAAGCTTTCTCCGGGAAGAGACCATATGTGGGTTACTTTAGGATCATTGGCTCATCGGTTTATTGCCATGTGACCAAGGATGCCTGGAAGAAACTTGAGATGATAGCAGAGCTGGGGATACTTGTGGGGTACACTGATACACCCCACAACTATCGGGTGTATTTGCCTACCAGTGGGAAGATAGTGGTTCACAGAGATCTTAAGTTTTATGAGTAGAAGGCCATGCAAGTTTCCCTTGAGAGGGAGCTCCAACTACAGGCTATGGAGGAACATTTGGTTCTTAAGGAGGAGGAGCCTCATACTGATGCGGAGTAGCCACATGCAGAGGTTCTAGGAGTGGAGACATCCACTCAAGCAGAGTCTTCTAGATATGGGCACAAGTGCATGAGAGAAGTTGACAGATTGTTGTCAGATGTGAGAGAGAATGTGGGAGAACCATATTCTCAGCACAGATAGAGGAGGTCACCTGATAGGTACATTGGATGCATGGCCCTTGCTAGGGAATGTGTTGAGACTGAGCCATCTTCCTTTGAGGAAGCATTGCAATAGCTGATTTGGGTTGATGCTATGGTGGAGGAGTATGACTCCATAGTTCGGAACAGTGTTTGGGATGTTGTTCCGAGGCTGGAGAACAACTCAATTATGAGTTCTAGTTGGCTTTACAAGGTAAAGCAAGCTACTGATGGTAGTGTGGAGAAACATAAGGCAAGGTTTGTTTCCCGTGGTTTATCACAAGTCGAGGGAATCGAATATGATGAGACTTTTGCTCCTGTAGTAAGGTACTCATCTATCAGATCGATGTTGGCACTATCAGTGCAGATGGGTTGGAAGATCCATTAGATGGATTTGAAGACTGCATTCTTCAATGGCAAGATTGAGGAAGAGGTGTACATAGAGCAATCGGAAGGTTTTGAGACCTTTGATCGTGAGTCGCATGTGTGCTAACTCAAGAGAACTTTGTACAGGCTGAATCAAGCACCTCATGCTTGGTACACCAGGATCGACAACTACTTCACCTGGTTGGGCTTCACAAAGAGTGAAGCGGATGCAAAATTTTACCACATCATGGTGGAAGGTAAGCAGTTGATCATTGTTCTTTATGCTGATGATTTGATATTGAAAGGTGATGATCAGTTGATCATGTATTGCAAGGAGGACCTTGCAAGAGAGTTCGAGATGAAAGACATGGGTCTCATGCACTACTTTCTAAGCATGGAAGTGTGGCAGAAGGATGGAGAAGTGTTTGTGTCTCAAGGCAAGTATGCCAATGAGATACTCAGGAGATTCCACATGGATAAGTTCAAGCCCATGCAGACTCCTCTAACAGGTAATTGGAGGAAGGAGGATGCTACTTCAAGAGAAGTAGTAGAAGCTACTATGTATTGGCAGCTTGTGGGTTCACTGATGTACTTAATGAACACACAACCAGATTTGTGCTATGCGGTGAACCAACTGAGTCAAGCTATGGTTCAGCCTACCAAGCTGTTTTGGAAGGAGACTAAGCATGTTTTGAGATACCTCAGAGGCACATCTCAATATGGATTATGGTACAAACAGTCAGAGGGAGTGAAGCTACAAGGCTTCACAGATGTAGATTGGGCAGGGAGTCCATCATATTGGAAGAGCACATCAGGAGGAATTTTCAACCTTGGTTCAGCTACAATTTCTTGGCACAGTAGGAAACAAAGGTCAGTTGCACTCAGCTCATCAGAGACTGAATACATGGCTGCAAGTAAGGCACCATGTGAGGCCATTTGGATGCAGAAAATTCTAGTGGGTTTGTTTGATTAGAGGATGGATCCAACTGTGATCTATTGTGATAATCAGAGTTGTATCAAACTCTCTGAGAATCCATTATTTCATGAAAGGTCCAAGCATACCGAAATTTGGTATCATCATCTCAGATTATGTGTGGTGAGGAGGATCATGTTGTTACAGTATATTTCGACCGAGGAGCAAGATGTTGACATTTTGACTAAGGCATTGTCAAAGTGCAAATTCAAGTTCCACAGAGACAGGATCAGGGTGGCTAATAATCCCTTTCTTGTTGAGAGGGAGTATTGAAAATAGAAACAAGAAATGCTAAAAATAGCATTGCTATAGATAGCATTTCAGGATATATTCCAATTTTAATTTGTTCTTGAATTAAAATTGAGAATTAAAATTCGAATTTAGTCTCACCAGTTGTTTGAAAAATAATTAATTAATTCATCTTGAGTTAATTAGTTAGTGAAATTCAAACATGAAGTCTTTGTGAAGTCATGCAACAATTATCCCTTTGATTGAGGAAGTTATCCCTTAATTAAGGAGATAAGGATGAGTTGTATCTGAGTTGTAATTAGTTAGCTTAGTTAACTGAGTTAAATCTAGTTAAATAAGTTCCAAATAGTTTGTGGAATTAATTGTGAGTTCAGTCAGTTAATGCATGCATGCATGCAACTAGTGTTCTCCAGATAACTGAATATTCACTCATAAATAACTCATGCATGTGAGTTCAGACAAAGACCTAGTTGAGATTAAAGATAGGGACAATGTACTATCAGTTGCAAGAATATTCCCATGATGAAATCTCTTGCATGTAGAAGGAATTCATTCCTTGAGGATTGCGTAGTTTCTACAAAGGTCAAAGCGTTGTGTGAGGTGAGAATCACACAGGTAACAGTTGGATCACCAAGGAGAAACAACACAAGGAAATAGGAGGCTTGGGCGATAGAGGAGAAGGCATATGTGTTGTTTATTCTATCTATGAGCAGCAGTGAGGGATTGTACTAAGAGTTGGATAGCTTGAGAGCTAAAGCTTTGCATAATCCTGAGATATTTCCACTTGTATGATAATACAAATAAGGGGGTTTTTAGGTGAGGTTTTCCCCAGAGTATTCTTCTGTGTTTCATGTGTGATTGAATCTTCTTCTTTGTTATATGTGTTTTGTTTGATCTTGTTCAAAATCGATTAAGCTTCCACAAGTTTGATTGTAGAAGTAGATTAAGTATTTTTCTTTAGTACATTGCATCATTAGTTTAATCTACAGTGAGAATTTCTATAGTAATTATTAGATATTAGACCATTGACATCTCTACACAATAGCAGGCACAATTTTTTTTGTATATGTTCAGATTAGTAAAGAAGATGTCTACTTAGTATAGTTTGTTTTCAAAATACACTCAAATACTAATGACATATGATTCTAGATTATGATACCACAAATTCATTTTGTTTTTTAAAAGTGTGATTTGAGCTTTGAAAACTCTATTTCCTGTGAGTTGAGAAAGATTACAATGTATATTTTTATGATTGGAAAAAGTATAATGATAATTAAATTAGAATTAATATAACAAATTAATTAATATATCTTCGAATAAAAATAATTATCTTTAATAGTTAGAGAAATCATTATTTACATAAATCTTTGTTGGTATGTTATATATAGAAAAATTAATTTTTCTACATTAATCTAATATAACCATATAATATATGTAGGAATATGTATAGTTAATTTTCTTAATCTTAAAATTAGTATTTTTTTACCATATATAAAATAATAAAAAATATTAAAAGTAACTATTTTTCCAAGGTATATATTCCACATTAAAAATACCCTAATTTTAAATACAAAATGATGAATAAATTGATTTTAAACAAGTTATATAATATTATAATAAGTATAATATATATATCCGCATGATTTATATATCGCATTTTAAACTTAATTAATTTTTTTGATTGTTGTTATGAAATAAAATATATTAAATTACTTAATTGAAATATTAAACATGATGCTCGTCTTTTATTTAAGATATTATAGGTTTTTTTTTCTTTTTTTAGTTTAATTCTCTCTTGACTTTGCCTCTCAAGATAGATTGGAGGTACAAAGCATACCAAATACATGAATTGTCCACATTTTGCCACATGTTTGTTTATTTACATAGATGACAAAGAAGTTGACATTTTAACCTATTAAAATGATTTTCCTAGAGTTTACATTGAAATGATGACATCGTCTTCATATACACTTTGATTTGGATTACCATTCAGATTAATAATTTCAATAATTGCATATGTCAATTAATTGATTAGATTTGGTGCAGTGCAGGTGAATGTATTTTAGTTGGAAATAATGTAGCTTTGGTTGTGGCATATATCCCCAAATTTCCAATTCTGATTCCCTTATATCAGAAAAATCACAGAATAGGAATTTTGCCTACAAAATGGAACCTTGAAAATCACAAGTTTTAATAATTAACAATACATTGTCGTATCAATTACTTTTTTCATAAGTTTCATAAGAGGCAGGTACTAAGCAGAAACACTGCATATTACAATTTTTAATATTGATGTTGAAACTTTATTTTATATATCTTACTACTATATTAAATATATATTATATATGAAAGTTAAATATTTTTACTTTAAAAAATGACGTGAGATGATGAATTCATTCACTATTAAATGTTTTATGAAAGATTATTTAGTTGATAGACGAGAAAATTGTTTTATAATAATTTAAGTTGATGGTTTGATGTCTATTTAATTTATTATTTTTCACGTATAAATATCGAATATTTCCAGTCTTACTAATATTGGTTATGAACATAAAATGTTATTTATTAAATAAATGAAAATTTATTTACATAATTAGAATTTGAAATTGAATGATGTGAATTTTAAATTTATTATTAGTATAATATTAAATTTACTGATCAAAATCAATTTTATTGTTAAAGTAAATCTTAATATTACACTCAAAATATTTTAGTAACATTAGTACCCCAATAATATTGCACTAATATCCATGTGAGTGTAATAAATATTACACTCATATTTGTAACATTGAAATTTCAATCCCAAAATAAATTGCCCCTTCCTATATAAAAGTTGGCCCACTCATATTGATAAAGTCTAAGGAATCCATGAATGCCACCAGTGATCCTGCCCACAAATATGTCGAGCGACATTCTTACACCTAACTATGTGTTGATTCAAGAATTGTGCTTTGATTTCATATAACAAAGTTGCAGATTTTTTTCTAGGACATTAAAAATGATTACATTTGTTATTTTGGTGTTACTTCATGGTAGAGGAAAGGAAGTTGACAAATGATAAATCTAATAAGTAATGATTGTATGCAGTGAAAGAGGGCATATTCTCAGACTATATGACAATAAGAAGCATAGGTACAAAGAATTCAATATAGGTCGCACGTTAAGGAGCATATGTGCAAAGAATTCAATGCAGGTTGTAGGTCATGTTTCACGTGTTACAAGGCATTTTTGAGTAACATTGCCAAACTTTCCGCCAATAACATTAAACATAAATGCAAATGTAAAAAATTGTAAAAAATAAATAAAAAGATATAAAGTTATACTTTGTAAAGTTGTAAAATATTTTGCATCTTTGACTAAATTAATATGTAGTGAGCTCAATACCACGTGATAGGTCAAGGATAACAAGTGCTATAGAGTAGCTTGTGGGTGCCCCTTAGTAAAAAGATACACATGTGAACTTGATCATTATTTTTAAATCTATGAACTTTACATAGAAAGTAAGTATTAGATATTAGATATTAGATAACTGACATTTGTACAAAATAGGACGCACAATTTTTTTTGTATATGTACATATATTTACTTAGCATAGTTGTTTGCAAAATACACCCAAATACTAATGCAATATGATTATAGGTTATGATGCTACAAATTCATTTTGTTTAATTAGCATAGTTTGTTTGCAAAATACAACCAAATACTAATGGCATATGATTTTAGGTTATGATGCTACAAATTCATTTTGTTTTTTTAAAAGTGTGATTTAAACTTTCAAAATGTGGTTTCCTATGAGTGTCAGAAAAACACTTATATTATTAATTATTATTAAATTAATATAAAATTTAATTTTATATATATAAAATGATACATAAATATCTTGATATTTAAGAAACAAATTCACATGTATCTATTGGTATGTTTAGTATAAAAAATAATGTCTTTAATAAAATTTCATTTTAATAATTAATTTAATGTTATATAATTATCTATGTTTTATGAAAACATATATTATTTCAGTTTTTTCTCATCTATTAAAAATGATTTAAATACTAGCTATTTTTTTCAAGGATTATTTTTACATTCCAATATTCCTAATTTAAAATATAAAATATGAATAATTAATCTTACAATTATTTATTCAAAATACCATAAAAAATATATAAACATTAATATCTCATCATGTAATAACTCTATATTATTATACACATCTCTTACTTATTAATTCCTATTGTATGAAATAAAATATATTAATATTAAACATGCTCTTTATAAATTTGAGATTAGTTTAACTTCATAATATATATACACATCTTCTTAATAATTTTTCCCTATTTATGAAATATAAATATATTAAATATTAGATTAAAATATTAAACATGCTCTTCTCTTTTATTTAAAAATTCTAAATTTGTTTTTCTTTTGAATTTTATTTCCCTTCTTAGATTTGCCTCTCTAGATAGATGGGAGGTACACAGCATACCAACGAGAATTGTCCAAGTTTTTCCACGTGTTTGTGTATTTACACATATAAAAGAGAAGTTGACATTTTAATATATTGTGAGGATTTGATTTTCCTAGAATTTACATTGAAATGATGGCATCGTCTTTATATACACTTTGATTTGGATTGAAATGATGGCATTGTCTTCATATACACTTTAATTTGGATTAAGTTATACACTTTGATTTGGATTGTGTTCTCACTAATAGAACCACCCACCAATTGGATTAATAATTTCAATAAATGTATGTTACTTATTGATTGGATTTGGTGGATCATAGGTAAATGTATTTCACTTGGAAATAATGTAGCTTTAGTTGTGGCATATATCCCCAAATTTCCAATTCCAATTTCCATATATTAGAAAAATTAGAGGATAGGAACTTTGCCTACAAAATGAAACCTTCCAAATCACAAGTTTTAATAATTAACAATAGCTTGAGTGATCAATTACTTTTTGCATAAAAGATAGGTATAAGGAGCAATGTTACATGTTACAATTGCT
>APFE030720442.1:5513-18897 GCA_000404065.3 Pinus taeda
ATAGTGGGGAACCATCATGCCTAACCTATGCTGTGGAGATTCAAGAAATTAACTTGCGATCTAGGAAAGTTCTCCCAAATAGCTAGCCTCCACCCAGGGAGTTTGAGGAAGATAAAAAGGAAAAAGAACCTAAAGCAAATCCACCCTTTCTTGAGAGACTATCCATGACAATCCAGCCTACCCCAGAAGAGACTGAACTCCTGGGAGAATTGAAACATTTATACGTGAAGATACCAATTCTCGAAGCCATAAAGGATGTGCCTATCTACAATAGGTTGATCAAAGAGAAGTGCTTTTGGCATCCAGGAAGGCGCAAGATTGATGCCCCAAGAATTAATGTCATAGGAAAATTGTCTAACTTGATGTTGGGGCAGATAATCTGTCCAAAATATCTGGATTCTGGAAGCCCAATAGTTGATGTCCACTTCAATGGCACAATGGTCCCACATACCTTGATTGATCTGGGAGCTGCCATTAATGTGATGACAAAGGACACAATGCTCAAACTTAACCTCCAAGGCTCCTTATGGAAGACCACGACAGTGCTGTAGCTAGCAAACCACTCCACAGTGACCCCTAAGGGGATTGTGGAAGATGTGATGGTCTCCATTGATTCTTTGGAGTACCCTGATGATTTCTTAGTTCTCCAGCCAAAGGCAAATCTCATTGGGTATCCTCTCATTCTGGGAAAACCTTGGTTGGCTATAGTCGATGCCTACATCAGTTGTCGAGCTGGGAACATGACCATAAAGAACGGGCACATGTCCAAGCAATCAACCCTATATCCTCCTGCCCAGCCCTTGCTAGAACATGATCTACCTCTCTGGTTGGAGGAGGAGCATGAGGATGAAGTTTATTCTACACCGCTGTGTACATTAGAAATCGCCATGGGGGGAAAACCGCAAGATGAGGATGATATGATTGAAAATTTGATTCAGAATCCACCTCCCAGTGTATCACCATTAGAAGACATAGTAAGAGAAACCAAAAACAACCCCTCAACTGATCTCTATGTGGCCAACCCTACTTCTCTCTGTGTCAAAAATATAGAGTTTGGCCCAGAAAGAACATTAAAAATAAATCCATCCCTATCTACTTCCCAGGAGAAGGAGTTATGAAGCATACTGAGAAAACATCTAGATGCCTTCACCTGGAGTTATAATGAGATGAAGGGAGTAAATCCTTTAGTATGTACTCATCTTATATACATCAAGGAATATTGCAAGCCAGTGAGGCAGCATTAAAGGAGGATGAACCCAACACTTAAAGATATTGTTAAGGAAGAACTACAGAAATTTCTTGATGCAGGATTCATCTATCCCATCTCAGATAGTGAATGGGTCTCTCCTTTGGTTCTAGTGCCAAAGAAAAATGGTAAGCGGAGAATCTATGTTGACTATTAGGAATTGAACAAAGCCACTAAAAAGGACCATTTTCCTTTACCTTTCATAAATCAAGTGTTATATGGTCTGGCAGGGAAATTTTTTTTCTCCTTCCTAGATGGGTTTAGCGGGTACAGTCAGATTCAAATCAGCCTAGAAGACCAAGATAAGACCACCTTCACTTGTCCTTAGGGTACCTTTGCATACCGAGCCCTTCCTTTTGGTTTATGCAATGCTCCAGCCACTTTCCAAAGAGTGGTATTGAGTATATTTTCTGAACTAGTTCATGATGTAGTAGAAATATACATGGATGATTTTACTTCTTATGTCTCTGACTTTCAGGAAGCTTTATCTAACCTAGGAAAAGTTCTAGATAATTGTATTGAGATGAACCTGTCCCTCAGTCCAGAAAAATGTGAATTTTTGATGACTGAAGGGACCGTGCTAGGTCATGCAATATCTCAACAAGGACTGCAGGTGGACCCCAACAAAATTGCCATCATCCAAAGGGTGTCACCTCCTCAAAAGGTGAGAGATGTCAGAAGTTTCGTAGGCTTAGCTGAATATTACAGGAGATTCATTAATGACTTCAGCAAGATAGCCTCTCCATTGTTTGGCCTCCTAGGCAAAGATGTTCATTTCATATGGTTGGAAAACTATCAAGAAGCCCTAGATACCTTGAAGAGAAAGCTAGTGATTGCCCCAATTCTCAGAGGCTCAATGGACCCTACCCTTTCACATTCACATAGATGCCTCGAACAAAGCAATAGGAGCAGCCATAGGACAAGTTGATGAAAAGTTACCTTATGCCATATACTTTATAACCAAAAACTTGTCAAAGGCAGAGTTAAACTATACAGTGACCGAGAAGGAACTCCTAGTTGTCGTGCATTCCTTAAACAAATTCAGACACTATATCACATACTATCAAACCTTTATGCACACTGATCATGCTACAATTAGATATTTAATGAAAAAACCAGATGTAAATGCTCGCATTATTAGATGGTTTCTTTTATTGTAGCAGTTTGATTTTACAATTATTGATAAGCCTGGTAAAGAGAATGTTGTTGCTAACTTTTTGTCTAGATTAAATTTTCCTGTAGGTGAAGAAGGGATGGTGGATGACCAAATGCTAGATGAACACCTATTTTCTATATCGGTACTCTCTCCATGGTTTACTGATATAGCAAACTACTTGGTTTCAGCACATTTCCCACCACACCTATCCTCAAAAGAGAAGAGCAAGATAGTAAGGAAAAGCACCCCTTTCACCTAGATGGGAGGCAATCTCTTCAAACTTGGCCCCGATCAAATCTTGAGAAGATGTGTCAGGGAGGAGGAAGTCTTTGACATCCTCCTGACCTATCATGACGGGCCTTGTGAAGGTCATTTTGCAACAAAAAGAACTGCCTTCAAGATATTGCAAACAGGCTACTACTGGCCCACTCTTCATCAGGATGTGAGGAGATACATGACCCAGTGTGATCGGTGTCAGAGGATGGAGAAACCCACTCCAAAGGATGAAATTCCCATGCAAACTCAAGTGACCTTTGAGCCATTTGAGAAGTGGGGCATGGACTTTGTGGGGCCTATCAACCCCCCTTCAAGAGAGAAGCAATACATCATTGTGTGCACCGACTACCTGACAAAGTTGGCAGAGACAAAAGAAATCAAAGCAGCGACAAAGGAAAAATTAGTTGATTTTTTGAGGGAAAACATATTCTACAAGTTCAGGTATCCGAGAGAGTTGGTCACAGACTAAGGTAGTCAGTTCACTTCTAGCCTGATTGAAGACTTGCTCACACATCATAAGATCAAGCACAAGACTTCCACCCCTTACCATCCACAAGCCAATGGGCGAGTGGAGGTCACTAATAGAGCATTGCAAGGGATCCTAACCAAGGAAGTGAGCAGCAGCAGAAAAGACTAGGCGAACAGATTAGTTGAGGCCACTTGGGCCTACAACACCACATGGAAGACCACCACCAGGTTCACACCCTATGAACTAATCTATGGGAAGAAGGATTTGTTGTCAATAGAGTTTGAATTCAATACCCTAAGGATGGCATCTTAGCTGGACCTAGACCTCAGTCATGCACAGAAGAAGAGATTACTTCAGCTCAATGGATTGCATGAATATAGATTGCAATCCCTTCTCCATATAGAGGTAGTTCAGCTTTAGAGAAAGATATGGCATGATAGAAATATCAGGGAGAAGCAATTCCAAGAGGGAGATTGGGCACTACTCTATGATTCAAGATACAAGGATTTCAAAGGCAAGCTAAGGACAAGGTGGCTGAGACCCTACACTATAGAGAAATGCGATGACAATGGTTCAGTTCTGATCAGAACCATTGATGAAGCCATCCCCATGCTTGTTAATGGACATCAGTTGAAATCCTACAAGAAAACCCTCTCCAAGCGAGAGTTTATTGAAGATTTTAATAAAATAGTGATGGTAGTGGAGCATGTCTTAGCTCCACTTCACCCACTCACTGAAGAAAAAAGAAAAAATAATAAAGAATTAAGTGAAAATATCCATGAGGAAAAGAATACAATCCCTAGGTGAAAACCTCCTTTGGAGGTGCGCAGGGTAGGCAATTAAGGTGAAAACCTCTCTGAGGTGCCTTAGTTGTTTTCAAAAAAAAGAAAAGAAAGAAAAATGAATTTTTATTGCATTATAGGTTTGGAGGAGGACTACAGGGAGCATAAGAAGGTACCAAGGGAACCCTGACATTCACACCAGCATCTATCTCATCTTATCCACACCTTACTCCATCATTTTTGGCACCTCTTTCACCCCACTGTACCTTTTTCTTTCAAAACTGTGTTTTCTACAGGAGGCTCTACGTTTTCTACGGGAGGCTCCTGTAGGAATTAAAGAGAGCCAAAAGTGTCTACAGGAGGAAATTTGAGGAACAAGGAAAGCTTGATGAGGAACCTATAATCCCTCTTACCATCTCCAAACCTCCTTGCCACCATTTCCAAGCCTGCATCACACTCCAAGCATCATTATTATGTTTTCTCCTTTCCAAGAAAAACATAGAAAAATAGTTTTTCAATTTTTTAAAAAGAAAACAAAAAATAAAAGGAGAAAAGGCACCATCAACTTCACTTGAAGCTTACCTACTATCCCTCCATCTTTATCTACGCCTCTGGCATCATTCTTTAGCTCCAAGCACAGGGAAAAGCTGAATTTTCCAGGGGAGAAGCAGCTACAAGAGCTCCTATAGGAATTCCTGTAATAGTTGATCCCATAGAAGTCCAGCACCAACAGCAAAAGAGTGCACATTTGCAGGTTGAAAAGGCACATGCAGCTCAACTCCAGCAAAAGAAGAACTTGAAAAAACACAACAACACCTCAACAAGCAGAGACATCATCCATGAAGGAAAATGAAGGCATGCAGCACCACCTCATAGTCGATGGCAGCAAATACACTCGGATCACAGGTAAGTAATTAAGTCACTCCTCTATTTTCATCTGTGTAATTAGAAATCATACGAAGGCAACGAGATGGTTGAAATCGACATAGGGAAAGGTGAAATCAAAAGAGGGAAAGGTGGCAAGTTAACTTGGCCACCTTCATTTAGATGACTCCACTTAACTGAGATGTCACCCACACGTGCGCATAGTCAACTTCAGCAAAAGATGCCAAGGACAGGTAGTGGGAGGAAGAGTTAACTCCGATGCAATAATGAGAGATGATTATGAGGAGGGGCCATGATGACCAAGTAGGTGGGGACCAATGGTCCGAATATGGGCAATTTACACCTTGCCAGCTTAGCACTCATAACCGAAAATATCCATAAAGGGTAATGAGCACTCCTCCCCGCGCATTATCACCACCTTTTCTTCATTTCCTCCTCGTATGTCAGCCACACAATAGTCCTCTTGTGCCCCCACAACCTCGTAACCACCATCCTCCATCAGTTTCCTCCATATTCTTGCTCTCGTCTTTTTCTACAGGAGCACCTATAGGAAATCTACAGGAGCACCTACAGGAAATCTACAGGAGGGACAACGGGCTTCTACAAGAGGAGTAGTGAGTCATTTTGAATGGAGGAAATGTGATTTTTGGCACAAATTTCAGTCTGAAGAGGTAGGGTTCATGAATTCCCTCTGATTATATATCAAAATGTGAAAGATTGGTCGCAAATTGAAGTTAAAACGAGTCTTTAAGAGGGTAGGAGATACATAAAAAAATTATGTTTGTTAAACACAGTCTCCTCTGTTTCTTTGTTTCTCTGTTTTTCTCAAAATTCTTTGTCTCCACCTCCATATTTGGTTTTTCAAAAGAAGTACAGGCAGTATGATAGGGGGGTTTATAAGAAAAGAGCCCACTAACTCCACTAGGCTCCATGCACATCCTCAAGTGGTGGAAATATTTACAAGGAAAAGCTAGATGAATTTCTTTGAGAAATTTAGAGGGTTTGATGAGGAAGTTGCCCATGAATTCTCTCTCTCTCTCTGGTCCCTCACACAAGAAATCATGCTACTGTAACCATTCGAGGCCTCTAAATTGAAATAACCCCTGAATTCATCAGTAGGGTCACTACCCTTCCTCTTGGGCTGCCTTGGAGTATAGATGAGAAACCAATTGGCCAGGCTGCCAAGAAGAATTTTTTCCAAGATAATGAAACCCCTGTTGAAGACAAAAATGGAATTAGGAGGGCTAGTATACCATATCCATAGGATGAGGTTAGGTACCAAGTGATCAAATACATCTCTTGTGAGGGGAGGCACAACATTTTCTATGGATATCATTTCAGAATCCTCCATTATTTGAGATATGACATGAATACCCCAACACATCAAAAGCTCAGTATCCCTTACTTTCTCCTTCAATCCCTCATTTACTCTAGCACCAAGGTACAAGCAAGAAATTCACAACAACTATTTCACCATGGCCTAATCAAGATCCTAGTAGAAGAATCCCTCCATACCATTACACTCCCTATAGCATGGGAAGTTTTCAGAAATATGACAACTGAGGATGGCATCAAGGAATTAACCTATGATGTCATTCCTGTTGTCAGTGAGGAGGGAGAATAGCAAGGAGGAGAAGGTGAAGCTAGTGGTAGCATAGCATAGCAAGAGAGGGAGGAGGAACGAAAAGAAATAGAGGAGGAGAGAGTTGAAGGGACAGAACATGAGGAAGAAAAAGAGACAGAAGAGGGAGAAAAGGAGGTAGAGAGGATATAGCAAGGAGAAGAGTCCCCTGAAACTTTCGAAAGAGAAGCAGCAACTGCCCTCATTACCTTCAGTACACCAGTCATGCCAAAGCAGAAGAGGAAAAGAAAAACCTCCATGTATTTCAGGGCAAGGAAAAGCACAAAAATTAAAATAGGCAAACCTCAACCCTCCTCAAAGATTCCCATTACCATTGAAGATTCAGTAGCTACCAAGGTGAAAGAATCTCCTTCCAAGACACCTATAACCTATGAAAGGGGACCCCAAGATCTTCTACATGCAAGGGAAAGGCAGTTCTACAGGACCCCAAACTAGACCTACAGGAGGCTGAAACATTCCTACAGGAGACATTGTCCAAACTATAGGAGACACAAAAGCTTGAGAAAAAGATAGGAGGTTAGCCAGAGGTGAAGGAAGAAGCACAAGAGCTAAAAGAACCTGACCCCCCGCCTAATCTTGCCTCCTATTACAATCTACTTGAGGGAGGCAGGATAATCCCACAAAAATTTGCAATTCCACTATTTTTCGAATTGGAGAAAGAGAGAGTGAGAACACATAGGTGGATGCAGATAGCCAAGTCCAAAGGCATTGAGGATATTGGCCATATGAAAAACAAACTTAGGGAAATGGGCAGAAAATTGAGTGCTCTCAGAGAGGGAGAAGTCATTACAAGAAGCCAGCTTGAAAATGAGAATGGATTACTGAGGAGGCGACTATAGGAGAAAGAGACTCATTTGCCATACATGGCCAGCTTATCCATGGAAGTATTACAATGTAGAACACTAGCCAAATCGTATGGCTTCTATCTGAAGGATCAATGGCTTCAATTCCAAATAAAAACTTTGGCACAAAGAGGCACAATGCCTTTCCAAGACTACAGGCAGTTCATGGATTTGTGTGACCAAAGCACCTCTGACGACAAAGAAAAGATGGCATAATTCTACCTACGTAACATGGCCCTCACAGAGCTGAATGTGTGGGACCCCAATGCTAAGCTAGGGGATCTGCAATTGATGGCCATGGCATCATGGGTGAAGCATGAAGAGTTGCGAGTAGTAAAAATGAAAAGATTGTTAATAAAAGAGAAAAATGAACCATTGATGATAAGAGCTGAGCCATCAGATCCTATGGCACTCATCAGCACACACAACCTACTCGCCAAATACCCTTAGATTGCCCCTAAATATCTGGCCAATCAAGAACAAGCCATTGCACACTTTGAAGATATGTTTAGGCTACTTGGGGAGGATTGTGTGCATGCATGCATGAGAAGATGGAACACCCTACCCCACAGTTTGCAGATCAGGGAATACCATTCCCCCATGAGGTAGAAGGAGGCATTAAAAAGAGTGCCAATGTACAAGCGCTCCATGCAAAGGCTGAAGGTCGACTGGATTGGCCTCAAACTAATTCCTCCACTCATATTAGGCAAGAAGAGAAGAATAAGAGGAGGAGCAGTGGAAGGACATAGACAAGAATGCAAGAATTTATGGAGAACATGAGCAAACCACCTCAGAAGCCTGGGATGCTAGGGAGGCCACCAGGGACATAAAAAATGAAGAGATTGACTAGGTTTCTTAGAGGATGAGCAACACCTTCAGTAGCGGGTGATGTGAGCCTCATAAATGGGTAATTATATGGGCTCATTTTACCTCCTAACCTAGTCAAATCAACCATTCTCTTAGCTTATTTTATGATTTTCTTATTATATTTATGCTTATAGGGTGAGTTGAGTTAGTTATGATGCCATGTGGTCTAACATGTATTTAATGTAGATTATTGATGGATTTCGAGGTCAAAGTCAAGGATGCAGTGGTCAAATTGCAGCAATAACTTGAAGTATATAGAGGAGAGGACTTATAGGAGGGAATCCCCTCATTTATTACTCCTCACTTTGAATTCCCCTTCATTCAGCTCGGAGTACAAGCAACTGAATCGTGCACTAGAAGGTAGCCGAGCAAGTGGAGGATGACTGATAGTTATCTCGAGTTTTGGGAGCCAAACCTCCCTCATTTTAAGGAAGCTATTGATAGCTTCAAATGTATAAGTAGAGAGGCCTAGGGCCTCACTAGGGTCGGATTTTTTGCTTATGTAAACTCTGCTCAAATTTTGAGCTTACTATTTTGTGACAGTTTCATGTAATCTTCCTATTGTTTTGATAATGAAGATGGAATCCTTTTTGAGCTAGCACTGAGTTACCTAAGAGGGATGAAGCTCTTGGGTGAGGGCCCAATCGAAGTAGCCAAGATTCTCTTTACTTGTATTTGTATGCTTTACTTCAGTTTGTAGATTAGTTTGCTATTAGATGTATTTCTTTTATGGTTAAGAATAGGTTGCTTTTGATTATTTAGTAACTTTCTTGCATTTGTACTTTCTGTAGCAGGTTAAGCAGTGATAAAAAAAGATTAAAAAGGCTAGCTGTAGTTCTTTGGCCTCTCTTCCTCCCTGTGGGACCATGATTTGAGGCAAAGACTCTCTTGCTGCCCCAAAAACATAGATTTTCCTCATTCATATGACTTCTAGTGTTTGTAGCTCTCTAGTAGATTGATAGTCCAGTTTTTCTTTGCTTTAGATCTTCTTTAGCATGTCCACTTCCTAATTTACAATAGTCATTTTGCATGCTTTCCTTTCTTAAAGCATTTCCTTCTATACATCATAATTTAGGCCATTTTAATGCAAAACTTTGTTTTTCCTAGGATGCACTCATTTCATTGGTTGACTGTCAATTTCTATGCATCAGATCTCTTCCAGTAGTAGGCTAGCTTACTAGCAATCACACCTTCCATCTGATTCATGCCCTATATGTCTCCCAAACCTCACCTCAATTCTACCATAGTTTCCTACATTTTTCATAGAAATTCTTCTTCTCTCCTTGAGCAAACCCAATCATATTTCTCTCTCCCAGTGATTCATGGCAGACCTTAGGTGCCCTAACGTCTCATTTCAACCTTCATCCACCTTTTCGGCCCACTCTCACACCATAAAAATAGTGAAAATTGCTCTCGGCCTCCTCTTGTAGTTTCTCTGTTTTCCTCCTGTAGTTTTCCTGTGTCCTCCTGTAGCTTTTCCTATAGGCTTTCTTATGAAGGCCGAGTGTGGGAAAAGCCTCCAGAAGGCCACCTAAGACCTCCTAGGACCCATCCACACCATCCTACATCCTCCCAAGCTTCAAAACTGCCCTCTAATGCCACATGTTCGTTGCCACACTCACACACAATAAATTAGATGTATGTTGAATTCACATAAAAATCCAAAAATATGTTTTTTGCTTATTTACTTCCAGAAATAACATGGTTAGATATTGTTTACTTCGTTGAGTAGGTAATGACATTTCTTTCATGGTTTTCATAGTTTTTTTTGGCAAAAGTAGAATTAGCTTGTTAATTAGGGTTTACTAAGTTTTGCTTTACATTCCAGTCTTTCTCCTTTCTGCAATTAGAATAGCATCTGTAGAGTAATATTTATTTCATTTCATCATACATAGAGATTCTTCTGAAATCTATAGAAGTTGGCTTGAGCTCCTAGTGATCTTGCGTCGGCTGACCAAGTGACAACCTGCAGTGAGAACTAGTACTTGTGCATATAGCACTGACGTTTCCAAGTTTGTTATGAACTATCGGGTTGATAAAAGTAAAGTTGGAAGCCCAGGAGTTGCAACATTCTTGCTACAATACTGGCACTCACCAACGTGTAGTGGGAGTATTGAGCAGGTTTATGTCAAAACCAAAGAAGGAGCACTGGACAACAGTGAAGCGGGTTTCTAGGTATTCGTGTGGCACTAGTGATTATGGTTTGTGCTACCAAGGAAGACTAGGATTGGACAAAGTCTTGGATATTCGTGGGTTTGTTGATGCAAACTAAGATGGAGATCTGGATTAGAGAAGATCTACAAGTGGGTATGTGTTTAACCTATTTGGAGGTGCAGTCAGTTGGATGAGTAAGAAATAATCTATAGTGGCACTATCAACTACAGAGGCAGAATACATGGCAACCACTCATGCATGCAAGGAAGCAGTTTGGTTGCAGAGATTGTGTTCAAGTATGGGGTTAGTACAGGGAGCTATAAGGATAGACTGTGGTAGCCAAAGTACAATTTTATTGGCAAAGAACCCTATATATCATTCAAAGACAAATCTCATTGATGTTCAGTATCACTTTGTGAGGGATACGATAGAAGACAAAAAGGTGTTGTTGGTAAAGGTGGACACTTTGAAGAATACTGAAAAGATGCATTGAAAAAATCTGTGAGCTCTGAGAAGTTTTCTTGCTGTATAGAAACAATGGGTGTTACAGGGTTGGATAATTGAATAAGCTCTCTTGTGGCCTCTCGTGGAAGGAAAACAACAAGTGGGAGAATGTTGGGTTGTGTTCTATTCTTTCCACGACTAGCCCACGTAGC
Organism: Pinus taeda; assembly: GCA_000404065.3. Lineage (NCBI taxonomy): Eukaryota > Viridiplantae > Streptophyta > Pinopsida > Pinales > Pinaceae > Pinus > Pinus taeda. The sequence continues at coordinate 16,489 of APFE030720442.1, forward strand.
TAACCAGTGGGTTAGAAGGGGGGCAGAGCCCCCCCTTCGTTGCATCGATTGTGTAGTGGGTGGGGGTCACATGGGGTTTAAGAGGTACATGTAACCCCACTCTATGGGGTCCGGGGCAACGCCCCAGAAAATTTTGGTTTTGGAACCTATGTTAGGTTTGGCGAACCCACCTATGGTTTTGTGCACGATTTTCACACATGTTTTTGGACGCGATGGTTTTCGGTCCATGGTATTGGATGCTTTGGCATGTATAAATATGTATTATAATATTGAAAGACACATAATGAAAAATCAAGTTGGTAGTCCTGATTTTGGGATCTAGGGGAAAATCTCTATGTATATGTGTTTTATGTGTTATGCTCTCACATTATTTATTTTATGTGTTTTAGAATTCGTATGTAGGTAATTTCTATATGGGGTTAAAACCTACAAAATCAACACCCATTAGGATGTTTCCCCCACCATTCAACTTGGATTACATTTCCCATCACAACGGCCTTATATATTTTGACATGGATCTTTTAACCAGGGTTTGTTAGAGAACCACCCCTTGGGGGAACAACGTCCTCGGAGTTCAATGACACCTATAACCAACAAGACTATTGAAAACAAAACATACTGCCAACAAAGCTTTATAACACAGCTTGTTGCAGTATTTACAATGACCATCTGCTAAAACATGACATACATACCGTTTACTAGAGCTTTATAAAACAACTCATTACGATATTTATAATAATAACCACATATACACATACACATTTTCTTCAACCAAAAAATAATCATACTATCTATGGAGCTTTATAAACCAACTCGATACTGTATTTACAATAATGCACACATATACACATATGCACATTTTCTCAACCAACAAATAAAAGGATACAATGCCTGCATCTGCAACAAGGGAATGCAGAGGCTCACACCTCCACCCTCAAAAGAAGTACCAGGATTCACCTCCTTCATAAGAAGTCCAGAATCCATTACAAATTCAAATCTTCATCCAACGTCCCACGCTATAATCTTGCACCACTTGTCTTCTCAGTGAACAATTACCGGCTCATTTTTCCAGGACACACTCCCAATGTGCATCTGATTCCATCAGGAAATGCTCATGACAAAAACATATATATCCTTGGCCTTCCCTTCTCTAATACACAGATCCTCGGGCAATCTAGTCACCTCTTCCATGCAGTCATTCACCTTCCAAGTTCTGTTGCCACCCCCATCTCGGGTAGTCCATCCCTTGGCAAGGCTTCTTCGCATCAGAAGATACAAAAGCCAAGGCATATCCATGCCTCAAACCATCATACCGATCATAGAATTTCCATGGAAACCAATGGACACTATTGGGTACCTGTGTCCCACAATGGCCCTGCTCCTGAAGTGTTCTACCAACATATTATTGCATGTTTCAATTCCTATTATGAAACCAACTCACAAAAAGATAGAAAAGATAGTTGAACGCCTTATAATTCATCCTCTTTAAGGGGGCAACCTCCTTTACATTACACAAATGAACAATTCTTGGATGATACAAATGAAAAGACCTCCATTCTATATATAGGAGTCTAATGGGTCATAATATAATCATAGGTGACATAACAATAATAATGTAAGGGCACAATAATAACAATATTGGGCTTCTATGGGGCACAATAGTAACAATATGGGCACTACATGGGTATATCAATATAATAAGGGGGTTGTACATAAAAAATTGTTGTCCTCAATGTTTGAGTAGTTCTTGATGCTTCTGTATAAAATTCTTGTCCTCCCATGTGGAATCTTCAACGGGTAAGTTCTTCCACTTTATGAGATACTCTGAAATTGATTGATTTCGTAGCTGTTGGGTTCTTGTTTATGTGACTACTCCAGGTTCCAATATGATTTTTCCTTCCTCTTCAATTTCTGGCAATATTGTTTGAATTTGGATCTTTTGTAACTTTTAAATAAGTGGCCATACTTCTTCATCCTTCTTCCATTCATCCCTTGCTTTGTTTATCCAATCTGGTTGGATAATAGAACTAGCACAAAACAATGCTTCCACATCCTCATCCTTTCCTAAGAGTGCATCTGCAACAAAATTTTTCTTCCCTTTTCTATAGATGATGTCAAAGTCATAACCCAACATATTTGTGACCCATTTTTTTGTTCTTCTAAATATAATAGTTGTTCTAAAACGTATTTAAGACTATCATGATCCATTTTTACCTTGAAGTGTCTTCCCATTCGGTAAGGTCGTCATTTCTTAAGTGCATATAGTATTGCCAACATTTCCTTCTCATAAATATCTTGCTTTAGATGTAGCAGTAAAAATACCCAATCACGTACATCAAAACATTTTTCACTACGATGTTGATCTACTTGTTGTTTCATTCGATTTTGCACCAAAGTGGCGTTATCCTT
>APFE030720453.1:910-14151 GCA_000404065.3 Pinus taeda
GAACCCAAAAACTAGGGATCAACACATCTGACGAGACGCCATGGTCCAAAACAACAAGTTCAAATCCCAAGAACTAACCACCATGGACCAAAAGTAAGTTCCCCAACATATATGCACTTTTGTAACGTATAACCCACGTGTATACGCATCTTCATCTAGATGAACCTGCGTATATGACTTTTTCTTCTTTCTGGGCGCCTGAACTGAGATCTGTCACCAAGTTGAGTTGCCATCAATGACAACACCTGTGCCATAGCTCCAAACCTGTGCCATAATTCTAACAGCTCCTTGATATGTTAAGTGGATTACTTTCGATTATTCTAGTTGTACTTGTATGCTTCGTCGTGTCTTTGATCACTTGTGCAGGAATTCAAATGTTGTGAGCAGTAAAACTGAGCCCGAGGTGCAAGCGATTCAAGGTCTTAAACAAAGGAGTATGTTATAGCATGAGAACGAGGTAGGTCATCTTCCTCTTCTCTCATTTAGATTGTAATTTAGGAAAGTGTGTTGTAGATTGTCACGTAGGTTTCTAGTCCCACTCATTGGGCTAGAGGGATCGTCTTTGTCTGCAAAGAGGATTTACCTGGACAACAAAATGACAACTCGAATGGGGAAGTTATAACCCTTTCCATCCATTCCTTTCATAAGGTTCTATGATGAGTTTAACCAACCATCAATTTCTTGGCTTGTGTGCATCAATGTAGCTATTTTCAATCACTAGTTATTTCCTAAGAAAGTTTAGTTTGTTGTGAACTTGAAGTTTTTTTTTATTTTCCCTTATTTTTCACACCCAACATGTTTTCCACTCTTAAAGAAGTGCTATCAACGCTGATTTTTGAATTACATTCACGTTGATATTCCTTTCATCACCATTTTGCCTTTAACAGGTGCATTGATCCCAGAGGATAGAAGAAAATTAGGGTTTTTTCTTGTTTTAAATGTTGTTTGACCTCTGTCAATGATTTCCCAGTGTAATTGCAGTGTGTTTGTCTTGATTACTATCCTTGTATGATTGCCATTCTCTCTTAGCTTTGTTGATGTGTGTTTGAAGCCTCTTTTCTTTCTAGGGATTCTAGGGTTTTTAGGTCACCCTTCACTCATTTCTTGGTCCATCTCTTTGAGAATGATTGCTTCCATTCAAGAATCTTGCTACAGTCAGGACATCATTTTCAAGTTTATTTTCATTTATTGTTGTGAAGTTATTTTCATTAGTAATGAGTCATATTGATGCTTTGAAGATTTCTCTTTCTCCATTTTCAAGCATAGATTACAGTTGTTTTCTATTGGTAGGACTGAAAGTGAATGCTTGTTTTGATTTCTTTGTTTCAAAAAGAAAAGTGAAAGATTTCTTCATTTAAGTATTTTTGGAACGTTTTGCATTCAAAACCATAACTGAAAGGAATTTTCATTTTCATTGTGTTAGATTGCATTTTCCTTTGCTCATTACATTAGTTTGCATTGTTGAATCAAAGTGAAAGGAAAAGAACATAAGATTAGTGCATCTTAGTGAAAGGAAAGTGATTTTCGTTTCTCATAGGGTTGCATTTTGGCATTGCATTTGTTAGTGAAAGTGAAAGATTACATTTCATTTTTACATTTTTCATTGGAAAGATAAAGAGTTGTGTTTTGATGCATTTTTTCTTGTTTGATGCATTATTTGGTTGTCTCTCTTCATTCGTTAGTTTATCCTTCATCGAATGAAAATTGTTGGGTGCAGGAATTGCAATTAAGTAAGCTCCTTCAACACTTAATTGTCAACACGGGGGTTTCGTAAGCTTAGAGACAAAGCACAGATATTGTCAGAAGTGGTATGAACTTTTTCTATTCTTATTTTCACTTCTCAATTTAAATTTTACAGAATTAAATAGAAAATTCTCAAAGGCAATTAACACCACAGTAATTCTAGTGCTAGAATGTAAAAGGATGCAATTGTGAAGAAACCAAATAAACGAACTTTCACACTCCTGTAACAATCTTAATCGCTGAAGTGAAACTTTGTGTCTATCCTCAGTATAGCTGTTGGCAATTTAACAAGTGGGCCCTTGAAAAGATTTTCCTTCTCAATGATTTTCCTTCTCAATGATTTTCCTTCTCACACTAAGCGGTCATTCCTATATTCTTGCAATATGCTTGCACTAGTGCAGGTACAGAACTTATGTGAGAAGTATAACTTGTACTTATACTGAAGACTTATATTTTCTATAGGGGCTCTAAGCCTCAAGACTTGGAGCACTTCTGTTCCTATAGCACAACACCAGTCCTTGTACTATAATAGAATTTCCTACACCAAATATTCCCAGTTTCTTTTGGGAAGATAAAAGAGAATGTTAACTATGAAAGGAATTACAAGTGCGAGTAGAGTCTGAAATATTCATGCACACGAAAAGAATGCTTTAATCAACTGAATCTTACAAATAGAAAGAAACTCTTAAGATTAAAAAAATATTCAAAAGTAAAGCAAACTTTCTTCAGTCAAAGGAGTTTTGCATGTAAACAAATATAACTCGAAACGATTCACTGTAATATTCCAGATTACTTCTAGTCTTTTTCCTTAAATTGTGAATTGAAAATACAAATCGAGATATGCAACAATGTTATCTTCTACTTCCTGAAGTTATCTTTAATCTTTAAGGATTCAAATTTCAGTATTAGAGACAAACACTTGCTTTGCCAAAATAGATTAAAGCATGTAAAAGGAAATGAATGAAACATTCGCTCTAAATGAACTAGTGAACCAGAGTGCAAGATCTTGCATGCATTAGTGCAGGAAGGATCTCATCTACATGATCCAAGTGAAATAAAACCAACAAAGAAATTATATGCAACGATTTAATTTAACTTCCACACAACAGATTCGTTCACACTTGACTACTTAATGGAATAAATCAGAATTCATAGGTGTTAGAGCCTAGATTTACCTCAGGCTAAAAAGGTAAGATTCTAGGTCCACATCAAACCACGCAGGAGAGGGCTCTCTCCGGGTCAATCTCAGCAAAGGATAATAGATGGGGCTTGAGTTGACTGAAATAGTTTCTAATCTTAGGCTAGGTATGAAGTGCAAGGATTTAATTTGAGTTTTTTGGGGGTTTTGTGTTGGAAAAAGGGAAAGGCAAATTTGATCCAGGGATGATTCCTAGTTTTTGCAGAGTTCTGATTGGGGCAAGGAAGGCAATCATTTTGATGATTTAGATTTGAATGAATGGATGGATCAGACCGGTGAGGAGCCAAGGAGGGCAAGAAAGTCTCAAGAGTCCTCCTCAAATAGAAGAAAACATGTAAAATTAAACAAAATTTCAAGGCAGAGCATAGCATTCTAATGGATTCTACCTTAATCACTCATTTGTTTAATTTCAGAAGAAAAGATAAGGGAAAATGATACACATAAACATCATTGAACTTAAAATTACATAGAGAAAAACATCATCAAAACAAAAAGCCACATGGATCCCAACAAGTGCTGCAAAACCCTGGTCTTTCCTTAGCCAAAAATGCAGAGATCAAATGTACAATGGAGTGCCAAGCAATCCCAAGTGTCCAACCCTCAAAATGACTCAGAAAATACATGATATAGACCATCCTAAACCATTCCCATGCCTCTAGGGGTCGAGATCATCATTCTAGGAGCTTTTTCAACCAATTCTAAACAAAGCACTGAAATCTAGGCAATCAAACAACTTGCCTCTATAAGGTATGAAACTGATTCATTCATTAAATTTTCACTTTTTAGTGAATGAATCCTCTAGAACAAGTAAAAATGGGCCAATATTACATCATGGTCCTCAAATTACATCATGGTAGATCAATAGTTACATCAAAAAGTGAAACTAGTCAAAATTGGGCGTATTTCTAAGCTGTACAGTGAACAAAATAGGCAAAAATCCTCTATGCGCCGCGCCTGATTCTCTATGCGTCGTGCCACTTTGTGGCTGAATTTGAGGCACTTCCTGGAGTCCAAATTGAGCTCATGATAGCTCGTTGGAAATCCGTGCCTGTCGACTTTCCAACCCAAGTGGAATGTTTCAAGTTGGTGTCAATTTGCCCTTCCAAAAATCAAATCTCCCAGGACTGCTTCCTGTGTGTCAAAATAGGGGCAGAGAGGTCATGTTTTGAGTGTTTTTGACCTCTTTAGGACTCAAAACCTGCCCAAATTTCTTGGCCATGTACCAACAACCATAAATTTTCATGCCAAATCTAGAAATACAATGTTTTTTGGATTTGGAACTCTCTAGAAAAAGCGCGCCCCACGTGGCGCGACGCATAGGGAGGCAAACCCTGTTTTTCAGTGCAAAAATTTTCAAAAATGCAAAAATTGCTCCAAATTTCTTGAAATTTTGGCTGGAACTTCTCTATCAAGTGTCATGCTGGGCTAAAGAGGCTTCGGCCAATATCTAAAGACGATCATGCTCCTTTTTCCTCTTTTTCTTCTTGGTTGCCTTCTTCAATTTTGCCTTTATATTCCTTATTCGTGCCTTGCAAACCTTGTTCTGTGCCATGTAGTGGAAAGCCATGTGTCTCAACAATGCTTTATCCCTATAAGCCTTGTCCAGCAGTCTATCCAAGTGGATTTTGACTCTCTCGAGCCAAGACTCCCGATCATCATTAATCTCTTGCTCCAATGAAGTGAACTCAATCCTCCTCCTTTGGGCATCTTGGCGATTCTCGCAGATGTTTTGTAACTCCATGATTGCTTGCTGATATTCAAGCTATTTGTTCCTCTGTTCCAAGTATTTCACAATCCACTTAGCCTTCTCTAAGTCAAGGGACAAGGCTTTGATCTCTGTCTGCTACTCCTGGATGATCTCTCTAAGATTTGCACTTTGCAGACCCATGTCTGTAACATCATCTTGAATGAGAATGAAGTCAGTCTCTCGCTCACCTGAAGGCCCCTCATCCTGTATTGGCCTCTTGCCTCTGTCCTGTACCTATGGTGCTGATGTCAGAAGCGAGGCCCCTTCCACACTGGGTGGAGATAACACTCGCTTTGTTGCCGCGAACAACTGCCTGGTGCCCTTATGATAAGTAATGACCGATATAGTAGCAGTGTGTAGATCATGGGCTTCATGCTGATGAGAAGGTCCACCTGACTCATGCCCAGCCTCTGAAGGTCCCTGTGAAACTCTAAAAAACTCACAAGAGATGAAATCATCCCAAGTGATTCCCTATAATCCAAGCTGATGAACCACCAAAATTTTGATGAGAGCAAAATGACAAATATTGTTGAACTGCTGCTGAGGGGTCTTGTGTTGCAAAAGGGTGGTCATCCTCTCTATGTTTCGGCATATGAAGTAAGGAATGTTCATCATCCATACCCGGGTGAAATGCATGAGCAACCTGATGTGATAAGCATATAAACGGGAGAACCAGCCTTCACAGCTGAAATACTTCATGATTAATTTCATTAGTGGAGCATATTCATCTTTGAGATACTGGAAAGGAAACACTCTCTTGAGCTGCCTCAAGGAACCAGGTTTAATATATGGCTCATAATGCTACCATTCAATATTTTGCCTCGTGTTCCATGGCTCTCCAATGTTAGGTATGCCGGTTGCTAATGAGATAGATTCTGGTGTAAGTATGAAGGTGACACCAGCCAAAGTAATTTGATCACCATGTAAATGCAGTACAAACAAGCGAGCCAACTCATGATGAAATTGAACATTAGAAACCTTCTCACAAAACTCATAACATGAATGAAACTGGAAACAAGAGATGGCGAGAGGGCAAGCCTACAATTCAGTAAGGGTGGTTGGTTCTTCTCTAATATGTCTGCCACCTTTATGAGGCCTCCGGAGTGCATGTCCCTCCATGGGTGAGTCACTTTGGGTCTCCACTTCATAATCGGATGAATGACCGGATGGCATAACTACTGCTATACAACTTGCCTTGAAGAAATAGATGCTGGTGAATGAAACTGTTTTGGATTGCCCTTTAGTGATGTGCTTAACCTCTACCACCAAGGGGAAAATAGTGAAACAAGGGACTGTTAGGAGAGGGGAAAAACAGTGGGAATTTGGGAATGTTGGGATAGACTTAATTAAAGAAATATGGGAGTGTTTGGGATTTTATGTATAGGATTAGGGTTTAGGGGTTTTGGATTTGAAAATTTGGGAAAGGGAATTTGGGATAGGGGTTTAGTGATTTTAGGGGGTAGGGAACAATGAAATCAGGGACAAAAGGAATAAGGTAGAAAATAGAATAATGGAAAGAGGATAAACTTGGTGGAAAATAGTTGTTAAAACCCTAGGCAGCCATTTTTATGTGAGAGCTTTGACATGGTAGGGTTTGATTATGTGTTTAGACCATCACCATTCATCAATCACCATATCATAGCACAAACTTGAATGAAATGCAATGATGGAGGTTCTACCTAGCAATTTCATGCGATTTCTTGGCAATTTGGAGCAAAGGTTAGTAGTTTCAGGCTTTAACTCTATGCGTCGTGCCTTCCCAGTGCATCGTGCCTATGTAAAAATGCACTGTGCATTCGCTCCCAGTGCGCCGCACCTCCCCAATGCGCCGCGCCTCCTGCTCAATGTGCCGCGCCGACCAATCCTCTCCCAGTTCCACTCAATTTCGCACTTGTTCACCAAATTTACTCTACCTTGCTTCTCTTTAACAAATGAGCTCATCAAATGAAGGAATTACTTATAATCAAAGAGCTTTTAAGATTATAGCTCATGAAACCCACTTTTACAATGTTTTTGCAAATAACTTTTATTTCAACCTCTGTTTTGGACCCTTTTCACTGCTTTTTCACTTTGTAATGAGCAAAATGACCCGAGCTTGGCTTGTCTTTGCAGGGGTTTGGAGTTTCTTAGGCTAAGGAAAGGAACCAGGGTGCAGGTGAAGGAATTTACAATGAAGAGAACAAAACTTACATGATTTTGTACAAATAGGGCTAAATACTTTGTTTTTTCCTCAAAACAGAGTTTTGAGGAAAAACACATTTTTGGATACTTGTCAATGAAATTTATCCTCATGGCCTATTGGTAATTATTGGACACTTTGACACATTTATTGACAAAACCCTAATGAAACCCTAGACCTACTTGACACTAAAACCCTAAAGACAACTTTTGCAACTTTGATGAAAAGAACACTGCATATGCTTTTTTTTATGAACAGACATCAACCAAAAGGTGAATGACAGGAGTGAAATATGGGGACAAGACCCTTCTGTCAGAGGATCGATGCTCCTAAATGGAATGTAGGTGATTGAACAGAGTGAGACACCTAGAAATGAAATGCAATAAAGAGTTTTTGATCTCTGACGGAGGTATGACTATGCCGACTCTAACAATAGGCAAGCACAAAATTTGAGATTCAAATAACACTATTGTAAATGAATAAAGTTAACACACCTTTTAAGATAACAAGTAAGAGGGTAAACAAGCTGGATTGGCTGGCCCATAGCAAACCAACGCGTTTCTCATTTTAGGAAACAAAAACCTTCAGCATGTTATCGATACATCCATGAAGAATTACATGCGAATGAAAAAATCCATGGTGCAATTCCTTGTATTAATTTCAATCAACAAATTTACATGGGAGTTCAAGTCCAACCCAGAACGAGGGCAACAATGAAATTACAAATAAACCAGAAATTACAAGGATCTGTTATCACTATTTCTTTCTAGCTAGTTCTATCTAAAATCTACATTTTATACAGCCCTTCAGCCTGCGGCAGTAACCAAAAATTATAGTTTTTCAAAATCAAGCCTTTCGGTTGAAACAAAAATAACAAACAAAATTACAACTTAAGTCGATGGCTATAATAAAGTGTGAACTATTTGTGGCCGTAGACTGATCTTCGACCATATCCCTAATTGTCCTCTGCTTTTTAATTTCAACTCTAGATAACCGCAACTAAACTGGATGATGTGGACCAAGATTCCCCGTGGAATGATCAAATGTTACAGAGATCACGAAATGGATAGTTGTCTCAAGTGCAGGAATTTTCCAGCACTAGATCAAGCTAGCATAATGATTAATACTTTATCTTTATCAAATACTTTAGGAAAATAAATATAAGTTACAAGAAATATTTAGAGGCACGAAATCAACTTAAAATGATTAATTAAGCACTTAATAAACCTTAAACATGAAATATGAAGTTTATGTAGGAAGAGAGAGTATTCTTGGACTAGTGCAGGAATGACAAGGTTTATGTAGAAAAAAAGAGGTTAATGTTTGTTGTTTTGTGATAGGAATGGGATAAAAATGGGACATTTTGGCCTACTAACATCCAAAATGTTTGGTGCAGGAATTGCAATTCAAAAAGCTCCTTCAACACTTAATTGTCAACCCGGGGGTTTCGTAAACTTAGAGACGAAGCATAGATAATGCCAGAAGTGGTATGAACTTTTCATATTCCTATTCTTACGCCTCAATTGAAACTTTGGAGGATTAAATAAAAAATTCTCAAAGGCAATTAACACCAAAGTAATTCTAGCGCTGGAATGTAAAAGAATGCATTTGCGAAGAAACCAAATAAATGAACTTTCACATTATTGTAACTATCTTAATCATTGAAGTCAAAATCTATGTCTATCCTCAATACAGGTGTTGTCAATTTGACAAGTGGTCCCTTGAAAAGATCTGCCTTCTCAATGATTTTCCTTCTCATACTAAGCGGTTGTTCCTGTATTCTTGCAATTTGCTTGTACTAGTGCAGGTACATAACTTATGTGAGAAGTATAACTTGTACTTATACTGAAGACTTATATTTTTTGTAGGGGCCCTAAGCCTCAAGACTTGGAGCACTTCTGTTCCTGTAGCAAGACACCAGTCTTTCTACCAAAATAAAGTTTCGTACACCAAATATTCCAAGTTTCTTTTGGGAAGATAAAAGAGCATGTTAACTATGAAAGGAATTGCAGGTGTGAGTAAAATCTGAAATAATCTTTCACACAAAAAGAATGCTTTAATAGACTGAATCTTACAAATAGAAAGAAAATCTTAAGATAAAAAAAATCTTCGAAAGTAAAGAAAACTTTCTTTAGTCAGAGGAGTTTTGCATGTAAACAAATATAACTCAAAACAGTTCATTGTAATATTCCAGATTACTTCTAGTCTTTATCTTTAAATTGTGAAGTGTAAATACAAATTGATATATGCAACAACGTTCTCTTCTATTTCTTGAAGTAATATTTAATCTTTAAGGATTCAACTTTCAGTATTAGAGACAAACACCTTCTTTTCAGAAATAGATTAAATCATGTAAAAGGAAAAGAATGAAACATTTGCTGTAAACAAACTAGCGAACTAGAGTGCAAGATCTTGCATGCATTAGTGTAGGACGAATCTCATCTTCATGATCCAAGCAAAAGAAAACCAACAAAGAAATTACATGAAATGATTTAATTTAACTTCCACACAACGGATCCGTTCACACTTGACTACTTAATGGAATAAATCAGAATTCATAGGCAAGCACAAAATTTGAGATTCAAATCACACTACTGTAAATGAATAAAGTTAACACACCTTTTAAGATAACAAGTAAGAGGGTAAACGAGCTAGGTTGGCTAGGCCCTAGCCAACTAGCTCATTTCCCGTTTTAGGAAATGAAAACCTTTAGCACGTTATTGATCCATCAAAGAAGAATTAGACGCAGAATGAAAAAGCCATGGTGCAGCTCCTTGTATTAATTTCCATCAACAAGTTTACATGAGATTTCAAGTCCAGTCCAGAATGAGGGCGACAACGAAATTAAAAATAAACCAGAAATTACAATTATTTGCTATTGCTATCACTTGCTAGATAGTTCTATTTAAAATATACATTTTATACAACCCTTTGGCCTATGGCCGTAACCAAAAATTATAGTCGTTCCAAATCAATCCTTTCGGTTGAAACAAAAATAACAAACAAAATTACAACTTAAGCCGATGGATATAATAAAGTGCGAACTATTCGTGGTCGTAGACTGATCTTCGGCCATATCCCTGATTGTTCTCCACTTTATTTCAACTCCAGATAACTGCAACTAAACTGGATGATGTGGACCAAGGTGCCCGCGTGGAGTGATCAACTATTACGAAGATCACGAAATGCAACATGTTGGCAGTGTAGGAATGTTCCTTCACTAGATCAAGCTAGCATAATGATTAATACTTTAGCTTTATCAAATACTTTAGGAAAGTAAATATAAGTTACAAGAAATATTTAAAGGTAGGAAATCTACTTAAAATGATTAATTAAGCACTTAATAAACCTTAAACATGAAATATGAAGTTTATGTAGGAATAGATAGCATTCTTGGACTAGTTTAGGAATGAGGAGGTTTATGTAGAAAAAAAGAGGTTAACGGTTGTGGTTTGCGATAGGAAGGCGATAAAAATGGGGCATTTTGGCCTACCAACATCCTCCCATCCATAAGCTGTTGTGTTTCCTCACACAACCTTTACCTGCTACAAAAATCTTCAACGTAGGAATTCATTTTTCAATCCTGCACCTGGATACTGATTCCTGCCTTCACTACCTTCGTCTTATTTCCTCGAGTTTTCTTAAGTTGTTTAGTCACCTTATTGAGGTGCTTGTAGCATTTAGAAGCTTGAAACTTCCATATCTTCACTCGTCATTTATGCTCTTTGAGCTCTTCTGCTAACTCTATCTCACCTTGCTTCTGCCAAGTCTCGTCCTTCATGTCTTGGTTTAGTGCTTCCAAGTCATGAATTTGATGCTCGAGCTCTACTATTTGGTTAATCAGATAGAGGGTAGAGGTCTTTGTTTCCAACTCATCTGCTGCGAGCACTTTCGCTGCAACTAATTCAAAACATGTACTGTTGTTGCCAAGATCAAAGTCATCTTGCCCATCCAGCATCTGCATCATAATATCACCAAGGGTTTCAGCATCAGGGGCTTCTATGTCACCGAGAGTTTCATCCTCCTGTGCGTTTAACTCATTAGGAGTTTTAATGCCCTGTACATCCAACTCAGCAGGGGATTCAGTACCCTGTTTATTCAATTCATCAAGGGTTTTAGTACCCTTTTCCTTCAATTCATCACGGGCTGTAGTACCTTGTTCCTTCAATTCGTCAGGGGCTTCAATACCCTATTCATCAAAACTATCGAGGGCTTCTTGGTGCTACGCCTCGTCATCTAACTGACCTTCTGTCAGGTCTTTACTTACACTTATTGTCATTTTATTCTTCTTTAAGCTATTAATGAAGGTTGACAAGAGTATGTCATCTTTCTTTTATGCATCTTCTTCATTCCCCACTGTGTGGGCTATTGCAGCTGCGAGAACCAAGAGGTTATTATCTCTAGGTGAAGCCTGGGGTGTATCATCAATCGAGATTGGGGAGATAAACTGAGTGAAACTTGTCCACGAAGAGACAGTCCTTCTCCTCATCAAGGTCATGGTCATTCTTCTTTTCACTGAGGATGGGGTTTCTTCAACAATTTTCTTTTTGTCTTTACTTTTCATCTGAGCTTTCTTTTTCTTGCCTGCACTTTTTCAAGTTGACTCTCCTGAACTTCTCTCCCGAAATGCTTTCAAGAATGCATCCTAGGTTATTCCCTTAGCTTCCAACTCTTTCTTGACTAGGATTGCAATGAGCATATGATGGTATAGTTTATCTGCAACCCAATTGGTACTCTCGTTCTGCACTCCTTTTGCCATTTTCTCTATACTTCAGAGCAGGTGATAAGTGAAATTGATGCATTTCCTTGATTCAAAATGCAGCAATAACTTGATATGATACATGAAAGTTAATGTATAACATCCCTCGTAGGTAAAAAATTTATGTAATATGTACAGGAAGTCTTGCAATTGTTTGAGCATGGTGCTCTGCCGAAGCCCTTTCTTCCAATCGACCTTGAGATTTCGATCGACCACAAATTGGTGCCATCTTTTCCTTTCAATCCCCTCCTTCTCGCGGTTGACAAGCCTGTAGATCGTGCTATAGATTCCCTCATGAATTCAAATTCCAGTGAGCCTACTTTAGGTCGGCCCTCCTCAAACGCCCTTGCAAATTCCAGAGCCATGGTCGTATCGAACCCATTGAATTTCTGCAAAAATTGGAGAAATACTAATTCTTGCAACAGTGAAAGACTCCCTCGATACTCAACTGTTTGCTCTATCTCCCTCACAAATGATGGTTCATGTCTCATGGGCACCATATCTATGTTGAATTCACCTCAATTCTCTGTCACAGCTTTGGAAAGATTTGACATTGTGGACTACAAGGGAATTGCCGATAATTTTATGATGGAAATCTAGTTGTTCCACCGTCTTTTTAATCTCTCCTAGCCAATCACAATCAATAATTATTATTTCCTCATCGGGACGGATGCACACATGTATCAATCTGCTACGACAAGCAATGATAATTGGAGGAGGCTCAAATTTTTTAGTGCCGATGTAACGGTTGTGGGCGATCAAATTATGAGGTGAGGCGAGTGAGCACGTGATGGAGGATATTTTCAATTGAGGTAAGTGTAGGATTTCAGGTGGGTCTATATTATCCCTGGTTGCCTCATAATTCACTTAAGGTGTACTTCGGTACCCATTAAAAATATTAGACTTCAGAACCTAAAATATCTCGCACTTTTAAATGATTTTTCTGTAAGTTAGTAAATGATAAAACAAAGTCTTAACCAAAATTTAAATAATACAATGTTATGATCTATCATTGTGGTAGTTATTCATTTGCAGAAAAAATGTAAATTTCTCAATAACGTCCTTCTTTTTGTTATCGGGAATAGTGTCCACTTGGAGCTGTTATTCCCACTATTACTGGTAGCTATCTTAGAAACAAACAAGTTAAAACTACTTTTGCTTTCCTTTATGAGAAGTAGATAAGAGGGGAACAAAGGACACCAACCTCAGTCTTGCGCTTGGTTCCTTGCTTAGTTCCTCTCCTTTCTGATAGATCTTCATCGCTTCTTCTTCGTCTTCTTAGCTTCAGAGAGCACCTGTGGAATCAAAGTAGCATAATACTATCGAAGAACAGAGATCTACAGTTATAAACAATATAGGACCAGATATGTATTGACCACACAAATGCATATATAATCAATCATACAAGAATGTGGAGGAAAACTTGAATAGATTTATTAATATCAAGAATAGCAAAAAGGATTAAAACTAATTGTTCTAACCCAACATCATCCTCCAGCAAGAAAACCCTTCTTCACCTCATGTAAAGCTTAGATCACCCAACACTATGATGTTACACCAGGAAACCAACAACACTTCTGTACAAGATACAAGATTCCAGCCTTTGGATCTTTGT
>APFE030720453.1:17038-87541 GCA_000404065.3 Pinus taeda
ATAGTTTTAACGAGCCGAACAAGACAAGCGCTCGATCTTTTTGTGTAATAATCCCTCGGGTCCAAAAAGATTAAAATCTAGAGGAGGGATATCACTTTTGATGACTTTAACGAGACGGAGAGGCTAATTGCTCGGCAATCTTTTCATATTTTATGAGTCAGATGAAAAGAGATTAAAGGAGACTCGTTTTTTGAGGAACGAGTGATAATTTCGAGTAGCAGCTGATTCCAGGTAAGGTTTGGAATTTTCCTATCATGGCAGTGTCACAAGGATGGCTAGCAAGATCACTCATCGTAGCTATTCCTCAAAAGGGTAAACAATCAAATGGAGCCGTATGATCGACTAAAAAGGTGGAGATGATGATGAGAACACGAACAAGGCTTAAAAGCTAATGATAATGCATTCACAGGTTATTTACCGGAAATTGGTTCATTTTTTAATGAGCTTAAACTCTGGGGGAAACATTTGCTCATTGCTTCTGTTTAATTTTTAACGAGGTTGAACTCCACATAAAAACTGCTCGTGCCAGTCATATAATAAGGATATCTCATCTATACATGCCATTTTTTATGGAGCTTGCACCTTTCAAAGCTTTGCCCCGGATCCTATCTTTATGCAAGTTAGGAAATGACCAATCCTACGAGTTTAAAGGGTTTGAGAATCTACAAAATAAGAAAATAAATGGTCGCTCTTCGCTTGCATGCAAAAAGGTTTGCATGCCCCTGGGTATAGTGAAAAATTTCCTCGCTACCATATAGAAGTTCTTGTTTCGGCAAGACAATTTCCATCCACATAGCAGATAGAAACACTTCCTGACTTAGTCCATCTAGACAAGGGTGGTTCTAAATCCCAACCTCCTAACCTTGACAAGGGAATCTTATTTCGGTCTAACTCCCCCTTCCTGTAAGGACGAGTGTCGGACCAGTCATTTTCCTTCGCAGAAACCTGGTCTATACCTGGAGTTTCCCTGCCGGAGTAGGCCAGGGTGCATGCCCCCTGGGTTTCAGTCATGTCCTCCCAAATTACTAGCGTTCTTCAAGTGGACGGACTGGAGATTGATGAGACATTCCTTGCGTGAAAATACCATTTAGGAATGGAATTTGAATATTAGCTATGTGTGATTCGGGGAATGAAAGCTGGTTTACGAGCTGGACCACTTGGCCTTCATGCAGAAAACACATTACTCTAAAGAGTTAGGAGACAATTGCTCCCATGCTATAAAGATAGTCGTGCCCAAGTCGTAGATTATAATATAGAGGTCCTTGGACTACCTTCACGTTCATGTAAACGATTTTCGTTCTCAATGTTATGGGCACACTAGGAAGGATCCCTGATGGTCGACTGGTTCCTTTGTCGAAGCCTGTCAGATTTCTCATCTTAGGTAGAACCGATGGCGAACCAAGCGCTTTCCAAGCAGTCGAGGAAAGGATACTCACAGAAGCCCCTTCATCTATGATGGTACCAGTCATGACCATTCTATAAGCTTGTACAATGATTCAGAATGGTACACTAGCCAGTAAACGGGGTTCACCTAGTAGATTCCAATCGAAGGAAACGACTAGGTTGCTTGGAGGTGGGACCGAATAGACGATCAGATACGAATCTGACGAACTTCCTTCCTACGGTAAAAGAATGGGTGGACTGCCCCCATGTTCATCGGAGTCTGTTCTTATGAAAAGAATTTGAACGGTGTTGTTCTTATTCTCTCCAGTGACTGTGTCATTTGAAGATAGACCTTTTGAAGGCAAGACCGGGTGAATTGTCACCTCGACCTTTTGACTTTCATCTGGTATAGATTCAGAGGGTTTATCTTCAAGGATATGTTGGGTGTGGAGCCTGATTATCTTCTATATTCAAAAGTACCGCCACATTGGACCTAGTTCAAAATGGGGGCGGCAACGCCGCCCGTAAAATATTCGCTGCAGGGGGGGTCCATGGGGGGGCAGCTGCAACCTTTGGGAGCCCCCCCCTGGCGGGGGGTTTCAGGGGCAGCGCCCCCGAAGCTAAAAACAGTTGTAAAATTGCCTTGTAAAAGTATAGTATTTTCTAGTCAATCTGGGCCGTTCATTAGGCGGATGATCTGACGGTAGAACTTATGTTTAGTTTAGGGTTTTTTTGCCCTAGAAGGAAACCCCCTCTCTTTGTATGAGGGCATTGTATTTGAGGCTGTGAGATAGATGTGTATTCGGTGTGAGCAGAAACAGAGAGGTGAGACTGTGAGAGAAGACAGAGGATATTACAGTGGATTTGTTGTAGGTTGTGTCTCTTCATTTTGCTGGATAATAGAAAGGAAGGACTGGTTGTTCGCGGTGGACGTAGCCCAAACTGGGTGAACCACGTATATCTGTGTCTCTCTTGTTTTATGCGTTTTCTGTGTTTATATTTTTGCAATATTTTATGTGTTCCATTGCTCCGTAATATATAATTTTCTAACACCATTCACTTTGACTAATGCTCCAGCTATATTTATGTGTTTGATGAATACTGTGTTGCATCCTTATCTGGAAAAGTTTGTTATTGTATTCATTGATGACATACTAGTATATTCTAAGAATGAAGAAGAGCATTCCGAGCATTTAGAAATGGTGTTGAAATTGTTAAGAGAACATCCATTATATGATAAACTTAGCAAGTGTAGCTTCATTCAGACTGAGGTATATTATTTGGGGCTTGTTGTCTCCAAGGATGGCATAGTAGTGGATCTAGAAATGATAAGGGTCATCATGGAGTGGGAAAATCCTGAGAATGTGGATGAGGTGAGATCATTTATGGGATCAGCAGGTTACTATAGGAGGTTCATCAAGAACTTCTCACGCATTGCATATCCTATCACGTCATTGTAGCGTGAAGGTAATAAGTTCGAATGGATAGAATAACGTGAGGCTAGTTTTGAGCAGCGTAAGCAGTTGTTGACACATGCACCAATGCTAAATATTGTGGATCTGATCAAGGAGTTTTTAGTGTGTACAAATGCTTGCAAGAGAGAACTTGGTGGATTTATCATGTAAGAAGGACAGGTAGTGTCCTGTGAGTCACAAAAACTGAATGAGCAAGAGAAAAACTATCCAACGCACGATCTTGAACTAGCAACAATTATACATGCATTGAAGATGTGGAGACACTATCTTCTTGGAAGGAGGTTTACATTGATGAGCAATCACAATGGGTTGAGGTATTTGTTTGATCAGTTGAATCTGAATGCTAGGAAAGATAGATGGTTGGATACCCTTAGTGAGTTTGACTTCAAGGTCAGATACATCAAAGGGAAGGAGAACCGGGTTACAGATTCTCTTAGGAGGAAGGTATAGGTAAATCATACACTAGCTATGAGCTCTTACGCGACAGATTTACAGGATAGGATCTTGCAGGTAGGATATCAGGATGACAAATACATGGAGATTATGCATAGGTCAAAGTAGAGCACAAGTACATGTACATGTATAGGTATAGGTTCATGTACAGGTGCATGTACATGTACAAGTGATCAGGATGTAGACTATTGTCTCACGATAGATGGTTTGGTGAGATTTAGAGACAAGATCTATGTGCCAAATTACAGTGAGCTCAATAATCTTATCTTGAAGGATTTTCATGCCAATCCATACTCAGGTCATCTAGGATATTAGAAGACGTTGACGGCATTAAAGAAGTTATACTATTGGCTAAATTTGAAGAAGGAAGTGGCAAAGTTCATGGCTACATGTTTAGATTCTTAGCAGGTAAAGACAGAATGTAAGCATCCAGGTGGTTTAATATAGCCTATAGCGATTCCAAAATGGAAATGGGAGGTCATTTCCATGGATTTCATCACAGGTCTTCCGAGGATAGTAAAACAACATGATTATATTATGGTCATGGTTGATAGGTTGAGCAAGGTAGTTGACTTCATTCCAGTAAAGACTACATATTCAACTAGTGAGGTAGCATAGGTGTTCATCAGAGAGATGTTGAGACTATATGGTGTTCCAAAGAAGATTGTGTCAAACAGGGATGCAAAGTTTACGTCCAAGTTTTGGAAGTAGAAATTTGTAGGTTTGGGCATAGAGTTGGCCTTCAGTACAACTTATCATCCACAAGCAAATGGATAGACAAAGAGGGTCAATAGGCTCTTGGAGGATATGTTGAGGATGTATGTGATGCACCAACACAAGAAATAGGAGGAGTATCTTCCATTGGTTGAGTTCGCATACAACAATGGTTATCATGATTCATTGAGGATGAGTCCTTTCGAGGCATTGTATGAGAGGAGTTGTAATAGTCCCATAAGATGGAGCGATATAGTGAACAAGGTACTTATTAGACTGGATATGTTGGTAGACATGGAGCAGGAAATGCAAGTTATAAAGAAGAATCTAAAGACAACATAGGATAGACAGAAGAGTTATGTGGATCAACACAGGGTATTCAAGGAGTTTCAGGTTGGGGAGCATGTGTATTTTCACATCAATCCCAAGAAAATCTTTTTGAGGATTGGTTCATGTGCCAAGATGGAACCACGGTATTACGGGCCTTTTGAGATCCTTGAGAGGATTGTACCAGTGGAATATCGACTTGCACTGCCTCCAACAGTGAAATTCCATGATGTTTTCCACATTTCATTGCTTAAGAAGTATATAAAGGATTTTGATCATGTTATTGATTGGCCTGTATTACACGTGGAGCAATAAGGAGAGTACCATGTGGAGCCTCAATGCATATTGCAGTGGAAACATCTCATGCTCAGGAACAGAGCCATAGAGAAAGTTAAAGGGCAGTGGAAGCACTTTGGGCCTAAAGAAGCTACATGGGAGATGGCAGATTAGATGCGGGCCTTATATCCTTCATTGTTTTCCAGTTGAGGCAAAGAAGTTTTGGTTTGATGTTGGTATATGTTTGGCATATGATTTTTTGATGTTTTAGTATATGTATGTATATGTATACAGATGCAGATACTGTAGTGAGACAAGTTATAAAGCTTTGATAAGCAGTATGGGTGTCATGTTATTATGGTTATTATATCATCATGTTATTATGACGTTTTGCTTTTGAGTAGGTCATTCATTGTAAATACTACAACGAGATAAGTTATAAATATCCATGGGTAGTATGTTTGTTGAAGTCTTGGCGTGCTTTAACACTGAGGATGGTGTTCCCCAATTGGGAGGGTTCTATAACATCCCCGATGAAAATTTCATGTAATAAGAGTTAATAAAGGAAAAATAAGACCACAGTTAAGGGACACTTATTCCAAGTTGAATGTTAGGCAAAGATATCCTAGTGGGCATCACTAGATGTGTGTTTTGGCTAAGGAAAATTGGCAAAGGCTAAGACAAAGGCATTAAAAGGAAAAAATGCATTTTTGGCACATTTATTTATGAAAATAAAGGAAATTAGGAGAAAAGTAAGGTGAAGGGACATAGGTTGCATGTGAGGATGAAATTGAAGGAAAATAATGGAAAATGAAGAAAATGGAGACCTCATTAATAAAAAGGCTTCTGAGGATCAGTTGGCAAGCTTTTTGCTAAACCTTTTGTCAGTTCAAGTTTAGAGCTCTCTCATATTCTCTCTCTCTCTCTCTCTCTCACTCTTGGTCACTTAGAGTTTTCTTGGAGCACTCTAGCTTTGGATCAAGGAAGGAAAGCAAGGATCAAGGAAGAAGAGCAAGATTAGGCAACTTAAGCAGGAATACTTGTAGGAAACCTTTTGCATGTGTGATTTCTTATCTGGTTTGGACATGCATGTTGGTGTGTGGTTCTCTTCCTATCAGTGGCATAGTATTGTCAAGTTATGATAATGGTTTTTAGCCTAGCCTTTCCTTTTTCCAAATGCCATGGTATATTGGGATGTTTATCTCAGTTTTGATTTTTAGTTTGCTAGATGGATTTCAGAATACAGGGCAAAGGTGGTCTCAAAGTTCATTCCCAAAGGCATAGGAATATCTTGATCAATTTTGGTGGGATACATGGTAAAGCCTGAGGGATAAGTCTTGATTTAGGGTCTATTGATTCAGGTTTGGATTGTGGTAAATCCTACGAGATTGGTCTCAGTTTAGGGCCTAGTGGTCCGTGATTGGATTGCGTAAAGCATGAGAGACAAGGAGATGAAAAATTCCTTAAGGATAGTGATGGATTCTGGATGGCATTCCAAGTTCGGTTCGGTTGTGATTGGAGTGCTGGTTTTGGTGTGATCACGGTTTGATGAGGGTGGAGGTGGTTTAACCTCTGAATTCCCTTAGTTTTTCATTGATTGGTTGCTTTTTGAGATCCCACAATCATGCTTAGAATATGGCACGAGGGTGACTAGCTGAAAGAGAGATTTGGTTTAGCCATGTCTACAGTTGGGTGGTATGTGGAAGTCCCGAACATGGCTAGATTTGCCTATGATTAATAAAATCTAATTTCTCTTAATTTTGCACTTGTTTATATGTGGATTTAATGGCTGTCATATCTATGATATTTATATGGTTTTATGCTAGCTATAAGCATGGTTAAATGACTGGTTCATGTCATGGTCTTTTCATGTATTTACTTGTAATTTTTAAATGGATGGATGCAAGACCTAATTGATTATATAATATTTCAATAGAGAAGGAGGTGATCCTTCTGGTTATGTTTCATAAGTTATTCCAACCATTTATGCTATTTCTTGTATCCTAGACTTGTAGGTTGCATTGATACCAAATGTTTGACATAATGTCAGTCCTAGTTGAGGATGCTCAGGCCTAGTCCTGAGGTTGATTTTTGATTTCTCAGCATTGTTATCATGTCTTTGATGGATTTTGAAGGTTGTAGCAAGTTTTGGGCATAGGCTAGGATCTTGGGCTAGAAAAGTTGCTCAAATATCAGGGTCATTGGCATAGGTCTGATGAGAAAAGTCCACAGTTGCTGGCACATAGGCCTATGAGAGTGACTTTAGGTTGCTGGAAGTTATCATGCCTATAGCATGAGAGCGAAAGAGGGTTAAAAGGCTTAAATCATCAGTGGGACTCAGGAACAGGATGTTTGAGTGGCTGACATGTCTCCTGAGGGTGTTGTTATTGATGTGGATGGGTTTGTTTGATATGTTCCATTAGTTCCACTTCCTTAAGGTCACCAAGGAAATTGAATCCATTATAGTAGCCTCTCTCATCGCATGTTTACCCTGGATGGTTGGTTTCTTGGGTGGACCTGGGAGGAGGGGGTGTTACAGATGCCCACTATAATGTTTTCCCACCATTCATCTTGGAATACATGTCCCATGACCTTGGTCTTATTTGATTTACATGGAAAATCAATCAAGGGCTATTGCAAACCCCTCCCCATTGGGCGAATACCTTCCTTGATGTTCGATGATACTTATGATGAACAAAACATACTTCCCATGGAGCTTTATAACATATCCCAATGTAGTATTTACAACAAAAAAACTATTGAAATCCAATACCAACATGACAATCATGAGAAACATACTGCTTATTGGAGCTTTATAACATAAATCGATGTGGTATTTACAATGACACACACACACATACACCAAACAAATATTCTCAACCAACAAACAAGGAAGAATACAAAGCCCGCATTTGATAAGCCATCTCCCATGTAGCTTCATTGGGCACAAAATGCTTCCACTACACTTTAACCCATTATGTTGCTCAATTTCATAGCATGAGTTGTTTTCGCTACAATATGCATTGTGGCTCTGGCTAGAACTCTCCCTCTAGCTCCCCTTGTGATACAAACCAATCAATCACTTGATCAACATCCTGCACATATCTCTTAAGCAATGAAACATGGAAAACATAATGGATTTTCACTTTTGGCAGTAGTGCAAGTTTGTATGCCACTGGTCCAATCCTCTTCAGGATCTCAAAGGCCCACAATATTGAGGTACCAACTTAGCACATAACCCAATCCTCAAGAAGATCCTCTTGGGATTGATACACAAATAAACATTCTCCCCAACCTAAAACTCCTTGAATGCTTTATGCTGATCTGCATAAATCTTTTGCCTATATTACGTTGCCTTCAAATTCTTTCTAATAAACTGCATCTCTTGCTCCATCTCAACCAACATATCTGGTCCAATCGACATCCTATTCATTGGATCACTCCAGCTGAGAGGAGTATTAAAACTCTGTCCATAAAGAGCCTCAAATGAAATTATCTTCAAGGATTACTATTACCCATTATTATAAGCAAAATCCACTAGTGGAAGATACTCCTCCAACTTCCTCTGCTGATGCATGACATAAACCCTCATCATATCCTCAAGAATCCTATTAACCCTCTCTTTTTGTCCACTTGTCTATAGATGATAAGCTGTACTGAAGGCTAACTCTATCCCCAAGCCTGCAAACAACTCCTTCCAACACTTGGAAGTGAAATTGGCATTTTTGTTTGATACAGTCTTCTTGGGAACACCATGCAATATCACTATCTCTCGGATGAAGATCTGAGCTACCTCACTAGCTGAAACAGTAGACTTCACTACAATGAAGTAAGTTGTTGTGATCAACTTGTCAACCACAACCACGATGGAATCATGTTGTCTCAATGTCCTTGGAAAATCTATAATGAAGTCCATGGAAATGACCTCCCATTTCCATTATGGAATTAGAATAGGATGTAATAAACTAGCTAGGTTCTTACACTTTTTTTTCACCTGTTGATAACCCAAGCACCTTGCAACAAACTCAACCACCTCTTTCTTCAATTTCAACCAATAGTAGAACTTCTTAATAGTGGTCAAAGTCTTCTGATATCCTGAGTGGCCTGAATATGGCTTGACGTGAAACTCTCTCAAGATAAGCTTATTCAACTTAGCACTATCAGGCACATAAACCTTGTTCTTAAATCTAACAAGCCATCTGCCTTGAGGTGATACTCCTCATCCCTATCACCTTCATCCTATTGTTGCAATATTTTCTTCAACTACTAGTACTTCTCATCATGTTGCCATGCATGCAATAATTTCTTCTGCAAATCTGTCCCATAAGAGCTCACAATTGAAATATAGTTCACCTACACTCTCCTACTAAGGGCATCCACAACCCTATTCTCCTTGCCCTTAATGTACCTGATCTCAAAGTCAAACTCACTAAGGGTAGCCAACCATCTAACTTTCTTGGCATTTATATTGGGTTGGTCAAATAGATACCTCAATCCACTGTGATCACTCATCAAAACAAACTCCTGCCAAGGAGATAATGTCTCCACATATTCAATGCATGAATGTGTTGAAAATAACAAGAAGAAATGCTAAAAATAGAATCCAAAAATTCGAGTTTAATTTGTCCTTGAATTATATTGAGAATTAAAATTGAATTCTATTCTCATAGCAACTTGAAATGGTTAACTAGAGTAAGTTGACTTAGTTAACGTAGGAATTTCTAGTTGGAAGTCTTTCTGAAGTCATGTATATGTTCTCCCTATATTATAGGGGTCTAGGATGAGTTAAGTATGAGTGGTAATTAGTTAACTCAGTTTACTGAGTTAATTCAAAGGACAATAGCATTAAGTCTTTGGAAGACTTAGTAGTGAGAATTGGATATGCTCTCTCAGATGTAAAAGTAGTAGAAGAAATAATTAAGAAAAAGGAAATGGATATGGCAACTTTGAAGAAGCAGCTCAAAATGCCTAAAACACATAATCCCTTGACCAAAGAGATAGAGGAGACATAGAGTCAAAAGGCTGAAATGATGAAATTAATAATGGGGCAGTCTCTCCAAATAAAACAAATGGAAGTAGAAATGGAGAAGATGGTACAAGAGAAAGAAAAGGAAGCATAACAGGAAAAGAATTGTTGGAAATTATCAACAATCCAATCTATATCGAGCATGAAATGAAGCACATTTTTACAGTCAAACCCACTTTTGCACGGTACACTGAAGCTGATGAAATATACCGCAGGTTAATCAATGTCAAGATTCCAGATGAAGAAGCATGGAGTGACTTGTGTGATTACTAAGAGGAACAGGACAAGGATGATTGAAGAAACATCATAGAGCTGAGTCAGCACCGAGCCAAGTCAGCAGATCTGCTACATAAAAAATTAATTACTCAGCGACAACATCCCGAAAAAAGGGGACTAGATGTCCAAGTTATCTCATCGTGGCCACTTCATGGTTACACTAGTCAAATTTTCTTTCATTGTAATTAATAACAAATTGCCAAGTGTACAAGGCAACCGTTGTAGGTTTTTGTTAAATACTTCATGCATTGGAAGTATTAGGGGTTGGACCCAAATTATTGAACAATATTTCTTTTGGAACACTGTAATTTTTGAGCTGGAGCATCAATAATAAAAGACCATTTGCAAGATACTTGAGTTGGTGATGTCTTCTTTTTGTGTCAAATATATTCCTATTTTATTTATTATGCATCATTAAATCTTATTGTAAGATAGAAATTCTAGATTGAGATATGTTGTTAGAGCACCTTAATTCTATCTCTGTTTACAATCTAAATTTTTTCCTCTAATGTATGATTAAGAAATACTTAATTTCTTTTTAATCATTATTGATTTCATTGTTCTCTCATCTCATTTTCCATTATGATTTTAGATCTAGTAAAGATAGTTAGCTTTCCTTGCAAATGCTCTATAAAGGTTGATGTTACCACCCAACCTTTGACTCCATAGCCCAATGGAAAAGATCTAAGTCTGACTTTCCCCAACCAAACAATCAAACAATCAGGAAATCAAGAAATAAAACCATTCTACCATTATAGCTAGCTTAATACATTAAAACACTGGAAATAAAGATAAAATTAAAAATGTACAAAGGGAGCCCTCTCTGAGTCTAGGAGGGTATATCCTAGACTCATAAGTGGTTTGATGTGTCCTTTATGATTTTGTCTTGCCAATCTTAAAAATCATAGTGTGATGACATAGTGGCGACCATACTAGGGACTATTGAAAATTTGTCATTTCCTCTGAATTTAGAGTACCCAGTCAAAAGCTTTGTATGATAAGATTATTCCTAAGATTGGTTTCATTTATATTATTGTGTATATTCAATTTTTTTTGTGTTTTAGATATGAACACTAGATCCAAAAAGTATCTTTACTAGATCCCACCCAAATCCAAATCCTCCTACCATAGTGGACAATCTTGAAAATATATTAAGGAAAACTCCTAGAACTGAGAGTCATAAAAGCAATAGATTTCTTCACAGAGCCAACTCACTCCTTGAAAACTTTGTTACCTTTCAGGATATCTAGTTTGATTTACACTTTGAACAAGGCTTATTCAGGACTAAATCATAGAATTGGAAAGATCATATTATCTTTGATCCATCAATCTTACCAAAGATCCAAGTGAGAGAACTTTCTTCACAAACTGAATCAGATCTTCAACTCTCACAACAATTTGATACCTTACAAATTCTAGTGACAGATCTCACCTCCAAAATCAATGATGCTTACCTTCAACATTCAATATAATTTACTGCTTTAAACATAGCAGCTTCTTCCCTCACATCTCAACCTGCACATATTCAGTCACCAAGTTCTACTGCCTCCATAATTCCTAACCCTTCTTTCATCCTTCAACATAAGGTTACTCAAATTTCTTTATTCTCATTTCCACCTAGTACTAGTCCAACCTCATCCACTGTTTAATTTCCTTCAAGTGGTCCTCCACCACCACCAATCATGGCTGCTAGGTATGCTCCTTTGGTGTTGCCAGCACCACTGACTAATATGCCACAAGACTATCAGTCTACAATCACACTATTTAATGGGACAATTCATTTAACAACCCAACAACATGTGGATACAATGAATGATTGTTTTGACCTGCAAGAGGTAGATGACGAAAGTGTTAAGCTCAGAATGTTTGCTCAAAGTTTAGGACAAGAAGTTCGGAAATGGTTTAATTCTTTGCCTACAAATAGCATAAATGATCTCCTTGCATTCCACCAAACCTTTCTTAATAGATGGGAAGTCAAAAAGTATCCTCTACAGATTCTATCAGAATGTGAAAATATTAAAAGGGAAGTAGGTGAAAGTGTTCAGGACTAATGTGCTAGATTCAACAATACTTATAATGCAATACTTGTAAATCTTAAACCACCTCAGGATTTGGCCTTGATAAAGCTCCCAAATGGTTTTGATATAGATATATCCTACCAGCTTAGGGAAAGCAATTCTCCAACATTAGAAGCGATGCAAAGAGATGCTGTGAGTGTAGAAGCAAATTTACAAGCAAAAAGAGCTAGGATGAAAATTGAAAGAAGGGTGACAATAAACGAAGAAGCTTCAACTTCTACAAGAGATGCTAAGATTGATTCTTTATTAAGGACCATGGAAATAATGATGAAGAGGATAAATTTGAATGAGAGCAGTGTCCCTAGGGAAAACCAACTTGTTTCATAGAACCAAAATCTAAATCCCAGAAGAAACACTCCACAAATTAGATGAAGAGACCAAAGAGGCCCAGATCAACAAATTAGACCTCCATTTCAAGAAAAATATGTTGATGAAGATGTAAGTGTGGTTGAATAAGTTGAGGAAAATCAGATTAATTTAATGGGGACAAATGAGGATAGTTCTATTTTTCTTACACAAGAAGAACAAGAACTGTTCTTATTAGCTCAAACAGAATTGGAATCTGAAGAGTATGATGACTATAAACATGGGTTTGAGAGTTTCATATTAGAAGTTCACATACAGTATAATATTAGGAGTAAGAAAAGCAATGATAACTCAAACAAAAAGAATGTTGATTTCCCTACTAAGAATATTGTTGAGTCTGATCTCAAGAAAACGGCTAAAGCTCTAAGAAAAATGTAAACAGTTTAGAAAAGAAGAACATATAGAATATTACTTCGAAAATAATTGACATTTCTACTAAAACTGTCAAAACTAAAATCCCTAGTACAAGCCAACTAACTAAACTTGTCACCAAAGTAGTGGCTGAAAGAGTTTATTTCTCAAATCTTCTTAAAATTCAAACACCATTCAATAATGAGAATGAACTTGCTAAACTCAAAATTTCTATCACTCTCACTAGATTGATAAACAAGAATGTGTATAGGTCTCAAGTCCTTAAGGTACTCAACATAGAAGAAAACACTGATATAATGGACTTGAATGATGACTAGCCTGAACTTCTGTTTGGACTAGAAGTTGATGGAAAACCTCAAGAAGGAGGTGTTCCTCCATTTTATGTTAGCCTTAATATTCATGACAAAATCCTCCATAATGCCATGTTGGACTCAAGCACATCACATAATCTCATGCCAAACACTGTTATGGAAAAACTTGGACTTGAAATCACTAAACCATACAAATATCTATACTCATTTGAATTTAGCAAGGTTAGGTGTCTAGGTCTTGTCAAGGACCTCTTTGTCACATTAGCTCAGATACCAACAAAAAGTTTAGTCATGGACATAGTAGTAGCATACATTCCACCTAAGTATGGTATGTTATTATCACATTATTGGGTGGCTAAGTTACAAGGAACACTTCAAATGGATATGACGTATGCCAAAATAACAGTATTTGGCTAACCAAGGAGACTATATAGAGAAACCTTAATGAAATATATGGTGAGTAGCCAAGAAACGCCAAACAACTATCCCCTCTACTCTGTCCATACTGATCTTGATTCCTTTTTAATGTACAATGATGGAGACATAGATACACAGGTCACTGAGGCATAAAATGATCTTAGTAAAAGACATGACACCCAAATACCCATTATCCAATAGGACCTTGAAACAAAACCTCTCTGGAATATGAATTTTGATGGCTCATGTGGTAAAACAAGTGCAGGAGCAGGAGTTTGGTTGTACAATTCAAAAACTAATTAGGCTGAAGGTCATTCTTACAAATTGATTTTTCTGTGCACAAACAATATAACAGAATATGAGGCATTACTGTTAAGCTTGAAATTGCTCAAAAACCTAGGTGCTAAAAGAATTTCTATCCAAGGAGATTCAGAACTAATCATAAAACAAATTAAAGGAAAATACTCTACAAACCATCCTATATTGAGAGAATACCGAAATGTTGTGATTGATTTTCTCAAAACATTTGAAGAGTATGACCATGTTGTTATCCCTAGGCTCCAAAATGCCCTGGCTAATGGTTTAGCTTTTTCATCCGACACCTGAAAATTACCTCATCCAAATAAACAATACACAATTGAAGTGAAACACCGACCTGCAGTGCCTGATAACATGGGATACTGGAAAGTTTTTGGAAGTGACAAATAGATTGAGAGTTTTTTACAATCAAAATATGAATTGGAGGATAGCCACATAGATTTGGAAGATCAAATAAACCGTCAAACTGATGTACATATAAGTATAGAACAACCTGTTGTTTCTGATGGAAACATTTGTGTAAATAAAATTGTACCTAAATACATAAAGACCTAGAAAAAGAGGAATTCAAAGTACTTCAACTTAAAGACAATGTTTTTCCTAGAGGGCTTGCCCCTTTGGAAGAGTTACTTGACTTTAATGATGTTGCTAGAAAGCCAAAAATGGAACCAACACTAAAAAACATTGAGGAATGTGACATAGGCACCAAACAAAATCCCAAAATCATCAAACTGTAAAAATCACTGCCTATCATGGCTAAACAAAGGTATATAGCTATATTTAAAGAATTCATAGATTTATTTGCTTGGATCTATGATGATTTGAAAGCTTATGATATTAGCATCATACAACATAAAATTCCAACCAGAGAAGACTAAAAACCATTTAAGCAGAAGCTGTGTAGGATAAATCATGTCCCAATGCTCTTATTTGAAAAGGAAATCAAGAAAATGTATGATGCTAAGATCATAGTCCTAATTTGATATTCTAAATGGGTATCCAATATTGTGACTACAAGGAAGAAAACTGGTGAAATAAGACTGTGCATTGACTTTAGGAATCTAAACATGGTTTCCCTTAAGGACAACTACCCCTTACCAAAAATGGATCACATACTGTAAGAGTAGTGGGTTCTAATAGGATCTCCTTGTTAGATGGGTTTTGAGGGTATAATCAAGTTTTGGTGCATCTAGATGATCAAGATAAAACAAATTTTACTACTCCTTGGGGAACTTTCATTCATGTGAAAATGCCCTTTGGATTAATGAATGCTGGTGCTGCTATCCAGAGAGCAATGGACATTGCTTTTTCAAATGAAATTGGGCATTTCATTCTGATTTATCTTGATGACATCACTGTTTTTTCAAAAACTGATGAAGAATGCCTAGCACATCCAAGAAGAGTATTTGAA
This sequence comes from Pinus taeda, assembly GCA_000404065.3. Classification (NCBI taxonomy): domain Eukaryota; kingdom Viridiplantae; phylum Streptophyta; class Pinopsida; order Pinales; family Pinaceae; genus Pinus; species Pinus taeda. The sequence continues at coordinate 32,242 of APFE030720453.1, forward strand.
AAACGTAGAAAGTTTGGTATCTCACTAAAGCCCAAGAAAACATTTTTGGGCTTGAAGAAGGAAAAATTTTAGGCCACATCATCTCCAAAGATGGAATCAAAATTGACCCCAGTAGGATTGAAGGTATCATTAAAATAAGCCATCCAAGAAACATAAAAGAACTTTAATCTTTTATTATAAAAATCAATTTCTTGAGAAGATTCATACCAAATCTTGTTGAACTAGTCAAAAATATAACAAAGATGCTCAAGAAAGACACAAAAATTAAATGGAATGTTGAGGTAAAATGATATTTTGTTTTAGTCAAACATGAATTAACACAAGCTCCAGTTTTTGATTAGCCCAGATTTCACTAAAGATTTCATTATCTTTTCTTTTGCATCTGAACATAATATTTCTGTTGTGCTATTACAAAAAAATAGTGAAGGATATGAACAACCAATAGCATTCTTTAGCAAAGCTCTGAGATGCTTCTTTGAAGTACAATATCATGGAGAAATAGGCATTTTCTCTAGTCAAAGTAATAAAAGATTTTCGAGTTTACATTTTATATTCTCATATCATTGCTTATGTGCCTAACATAGTTGTCAAAGATTTTATCACACAAAATGGACCTGATGGCAAGAGAGGCAAATGGATAGCTGTCATTCTGGAATATGACATTGAAATCAAGCCCACCAAGTTGATTAAAGGACATGGATTAGCCAAATTAATGGCTGAATCAAATTTCAATGCATTAGATATCAAAATGGTATTTTCTTTGGATGATCTTGAGGAACTGGTAACTCCACCAATAGATGAAGTGTATCTAAACTCCCCCGGGTATGTACACCTTTTGTATGTTCTATTCAATTTGAATGCTCCTACTAGTTTATACATAACAAAGGTTAGATTTCTAAAATTAAAAGCAGTCAAGTTTTTCATTATTGATAGTATGTTATATTGGAAAGATGTTGGAGGTGTCTTACTTAGATGTTTGTTAAAGGATGATGCTAACAAAGTTATGCAAGAAATCCATGAAGGTGACTGTGGGGGCCATCTTTATCGGAAAGCAACGGCTAATAAAATCCTTAGAGTTGGTTTCTATTGGTTTACACTTTTCCTAGACATCCATAATATGCTAACTGCTTGCCATAAGTGCCAAATATTTGAAGGGAAGAGAAAATTATTTCCCTTTCCCCTTAAACCCATCTATGTTGAAAGTCCTTTCCAATAGCGAGGATTTGATTTCATTGGTGAAATTCATCCTCCATCCTCTGCCCAACACAAATGGATCCTGACTTCCACAAACTACTTTACCAAATGGATAGAAGCCATCCCTTACAGAGCTGCTACTGATTCTGTCATCATCAAATTCCTTGAAACCAACATCCTTTCCAGATTTGGCTGTCCTAGGAAGTTGATCACTGACAATGCTTCAGCTTTCAAATCAAAGAAGATGGTGAATTTTTGCCACAAGTGCCATATCTCTTTGGGTCATTCAACAACCTATTACCCTTAAGGTAATGGGTTCTTGACACTTCAAATTGAGAAGTGCCATCCCTAGCTGGAGCCACTGTTAGGGTCTTATAATTTATAGGATCTAAAGGTGATTGAGTATTTCACAATTGGCAAATTTCATATTGTTCATATATTTCAATATTCAATTGATTTCACAAAAAAAAGGAAAAATGAAAAGATTATAAAAGAGGTTATTAAAAAAAAAGAGAGAAAAAAAAACAAAAGAAAAAAATGAGAAGAAAAGAAAACCACAAATGTTGTTCAATTCATACAGTCTAAGCATGATTGAAAAAATTTCAATTTCTATTGATAGAGTAGAAAATAAAGGTCTGCCAAATAGTTTAAGCTTGGCAAATCAGTAGCGTTGGCTTGAGGGGGCTTGACCTAGGTTCGAATTTATTTAGCCAAATGAATCCCTATACTATTGGCCCTTTTGGCAACAGGCCATGGAGCGTGGACTGAGGTCTCACCTGAAGTAGTATAGGGGGATGCTGGAACCAAGTTTCCGCACCCTTGATATGTCTGAGGGGTTGATTTAGTCCAACTATGAATACCTTCATGTAGGTCACTTCGCACACTTTCCTGACTTGCGAGGCCTTCGCGCTCTGTTATACTTGCCTTCACGCAGCCCTAACCAGGGGCTAAGGAGTTTTCGCACTGCTAAAGTAGTTATTTGTGCTATTTCCCCAATTTACACTGTGGATCTTACTTATCTTCTTATAACAATTAGTTATCTTCACGTAAACAGATAATTTATCTTATATTCACTTATTCAATACATTCATATAAGTTCGCACAACAAATAAACAATAAACTTGCAATTCATACCTAATAGACTTAAATGCATAAAACAAGAAATTATACACATAAATAATGTAAAAATTCTCTTTATTAATGCTTTAATCGGTTACAGACTCAACCTGCCCTGTGCACTCAGTTGTAGGGGTCCACACACTCAGCTGCGAACTATTAGGCCTCTGTGCACTCAGCTACAGAGCCTTCTCCTACTCTACTACACACAGACATGACTCAATGTTCTAACTAAGACTCAATTCATCATCATTAGATCTTATAGACTTCTTAGGTTTTAGATGTCTCTTTACACTTAAAGCCTCACTCTATTTATACAATCCCATGGTCCGTAGACCATGGGTAGATCTTTCAAGCTGACATTACATTACAAAAGTAAGGGTGGACAACCCTACGACTCAATTACAAATTTGCGCTCTACGCCCAAAAATTGCAGAGTCTTTACATCAGACCTAGTCAAAACTTGGGCTTTAAACCCCAAAACTTGCCTTGGGGGATCCTGCGCCCAACAAGTACCTAGCTAGAAATGAAATTGGTTCAACTATTTGTTACACTGAAATTTGTCACCATGACTATCTGCAGTTAATATGGCTCCATCAATAGTCATATTATCCTCCTTGTCAAGCCTTATACCTCTGCTCTCCATGTCAAACTTCAAAAAAGAGAGAAAGTCATTAAACATCATGTTTATCTCTGGGTACGCAGGTTCTCTCTACCTTGCCTGCGTGTACGCATCCCAAGCTCATTGTACCTGCGTACTTGTACGCTCTGTAAGTCAAGGGATGGGTGCGTACTCCTGTAAAGGTCAAAAGGCGCGAGTTTCATCTTAAAAAAGTTACTTGTGGTCACTTATAGAGCTTTCTAGAAGAGTGTTTGACATGTATTGAGTGCCTCCAGATGGTTCATGCATCCCTATGATAGAGGAACTTATCCCATCAAGAGAGGAGCTACCCCATCCAAAAGAGGGAGTATCCCATTGATGTTGGAACTGAATAACTTCCTCTAGAACACTATAAATACAGGCATTGGGCCAAGGGAGGGGAGGTTGAAAGCTGAACATTCCAAAGGGTAGATGCTGCTGGAATTAGGACTTCCATTGTAAGCTTGTGAGGAGAGATTACCATCCTTTCTTGTTTCATTTGGAAGTGGGTGAGCTTGTCAAAGTAGAGGAAAACTCTTGCTGGACCCTGGGAGGAACTTGCACAACACCAAAGCTCAGGTTGTAATGGTTTCTTTTTTGTTTCCTTAATACAAATAAGTCCATTCTTCTCAATGATTTGTTGTTAATGAATTGTTTCATATACTCCTTGGTCTATATGTTGAATATGCTTTGTTTTATGGAATATTCAGGTGTTATGTAATCGTTTGATTGTTAGTGTATGCAGGTTTCAAAGTGAAGGAGGAGCTCATCTGGATCGATGAGGCTGGACTGCTGCAACAAGCGTTGGACTTGAGGTAGGATCGAAAAACACTTGGTTTCTCATAGAATAATGTATGTTTAGAGAAGGATTGCTCTTAATTGTCTTGTTTGTCACTAGAGAGTCTTAGACTCCTAGGGAGGTTAGTTTTGTCAGCAAAAATAACTCTTTCCGCATGACACTCCTTAACTCCTCACTCACTCGAAGATCCCTCAATCAAATCACACCAGCTCAGAGTTGCAAGCAGCCGAGTCATGATGATCATTGGCAGCTAAGACAATGGCAATTAAGAACCAGTTAATCTCAATATTGGGAGCCAAGCCTCCCTAGATTTAAGGAAGTTGTTCGCAGCTTCATTTGTATAAATAAAGAGTCCTAGAGACTCACTAGGATTGGGATTTTTTGTGCAAGATAGCTAAGAAGTTTTTGAGTTGAAGGATTGTGACGAAACACTTTTATGTATTTTTTGATATGTTAATGAAAATGAGCAACATTCCCTGGATCCAGCACTGAGTTGACCTAGAGGGCTAAAGCTCTTGGGTTAGTGCCCAAGCCTAGTGGCAAAGGTTCCTCTTGTTGTATATGTATGTTTAGGCTTGTACTCATATTTAGTTGCTACACTGATTTATGTGTTGTTAATTTTCAACCACTTGTATGTTTTATTAATTTGCTTCGATGTGTGGATAGTTCTAACAATAACATTACAGAGATAAGAAAATATTTAGAAAAGGCTGAAAACAAGTGTATCTTACCTCATTTCTCCCTTCCAAGGATCATGGCTTGAGGAACATTTCCCATTCAGCCCAAAAAAGAAAGAATTATGGTTTCTTATGAAATTTAAGGGTTTTTCTGCTAATTAGGTCATCGTATTTTGGTTTTAGAAGATAGTTGCAATTGACATTTATGATATATTAGGTCTTGAATTGATTTCATGTTTCTTTCATAATGGTTTCAAGCATTCTCATGCATGAACTTGGCAAATAAATGATGAAAATTATGTTTTCTTCTATTTAAGTAAACCCTTCTTGTTTTGAGATGAATTTATGGATAAATGCCAACAATGATGTATATGTTGTAGGAGTTTATACATTGTAGAAATACTTCATATCATAAACCTCAACCAAACCATATCCACCAATGATTTTCAAAATCCACTAAGGTCTCAATTCGAATTATCGTTTTACAAGGAAAGCTTGCCATGCTTATTGAGAAAATCCAACCATCATAAAGCTTTTGTTTGAGTTCTGAGTAAGTGCCTGCCACTCCGTTGACTTATTCCATCCTTAATCACCTTTTCCAAGCTCCATCCCATCTTTTAAACCACTCCCTATGCTTTCGGCCTCTTCCTGTAGGAAAACAAGGGATCCTGTAGGTGAACTAGGACATCCTGTAGACATCCTATAGGAAAACCTGTAGTAGCTTGTTTTGATTCTGAATCAGAAAAAAGAATCACTAAAGCTAGGAGTAGAACCATGCTTTCCTTCCAAGCCATATGAACCATTGCACTCAACTCCCTCCATACCTATCTCACCTGCCATACAACCAAGAAGGATTTCCATTTACATTTTTACAAAAAGATAAAGAGAAAAAAGTCTTTATACTTATTCATGCACACAACTGTTAAGTGCTTGTTTAGATTAGAATTCATGCTTAGACTAGTTGAGACTTCACATGTGTTAAATTATAGTTCTTTTTCAAGAAAGGTATGTTAACAAATAACTAGATGAGTTATGTTGTTTTGGAGGCATTTCTTTCAGTCTTTCATTACTACAGTAAGTAGCATTTCAATTCTCTCAATTAGGGTAAAATTCTCCTCTCTAAATTGGTAATTAGACTTCTTCTAATCAATAGAAGGATGGTTTGAGAAACCCTAGTGGTCTATCACCCCAGCTTAATAGTGACAAAGAGTGGATCCATTAAATCTATTTGTGTATGCAACACTGTCACCTCCAAGTTTGTACGAACCCTGGGTTGATGAAGTAAAGTTGGTAGAGGCAGGAGTTGGAGCATCCTTGCTGCAATACTGGTGCTCATCAACTACTACAAAGAATATATGAGCATGTTTTTTTTTGGGATTTTTTCTTGCTTTTGAACTGAGAAATCCCCGAGCTACTTCTTCAGGTTCATTAAAATTTTAAGAACAAGATCTGGGCAACTCTTTTTCTCTCTTTTTCTAGCTCATTAAATTAAAAATGATAGTCTAAGCATTCTTTTTAGGGTCTTTTTCTCACTCGCAAAATTGAAAAGACCTCGAGATACTTCTTCAAGCTTGTTAAAAACTTGAAGAATCTTTGAGCATTATTTTTAGGAACATTTTCTCGCTCATAAAATTGAAAAAAACCCCAATTTTTCATCATCGAGCTTGTAAGACGCCTATGATGATGATATGAGCACTTTCTTTGTTGGGACTATTTCTTGCTATTAAATTGAAAAATCCATGAGTTTTTCCCTTCGTCGGGCTCGTTAAATCTATGAAGAAGGCATAAATAGTTATTTTATCTCTTTTTCCTTGCTCATTAAACTGAAAAAGATAACTCGAGTTTTCTTCATTTGACTCATTAAAATTTGATGAAGATCTATTGAGTTTGTCTCTGTGTGACTCATTAAAATTTCATGAACAATATCAAGTTTACTCCATCCCCTTGTACTCGTAACAAAATGAGGCAAACATCTATTGAGCATAGGTTTATCACTTTATCTAGACTCAGTAGACTAACTTACGAAAAAGTAACTATGTCGGGTATATTATTAAACCTTTTTTGCACTTGATTAACAACTATGACAAAGGGACCCCCCTGGAGTTTCTCTTTACGATCTTTTCAGACTCTCTAAATATGAAAAGACCACCGATTTTACCCGTCTCGACTCATTAAATTTAATCAAATGGGGAAAATTGGAACACATAATTGATTTATGTTTTTTACTTGGAAATATTTTTTGGCAACAATCATTCCCTTGAACATGGAACTCCTTCAGCAAAACCTCCTTTGTCGGTCTCTCAAAAAAACCTTACCATCCTATGAGTTTAGCCTATATACTTTGATGTTCCTACATCCCTGTATCCTAACACTTTTTGGTGTTCATGAGTCTAGAGTCACCAAGTTAAACCTTTGTGTTGTGCCTTATATTGTTCAAGGGATCCCTTTATACTCTATTTCCTATATCAACCATCAATCATATACTTCCATCATCCCCTCTGTCGATTTGACCCATTTCTCAAAATTTATCTTCAAAAAAACAATCATTCTTGTCCCATTCCATGTCGACTGATGTAGGACACATTATTGCCTACCTTTCGATAAGTCTCTTCCTATCGACTTCAACACTCTATTTAGGAAGCAGATCCAGAAACATATCAGTGCCTTAGAACTTGCAGACATTAGTGGTAGGTTACCTTGTGTTTGATCGGGGGTTTTCATTATTGGCTCCTGGTTAAATGATTCTATGAGTGTTTGATGTCAACATCATTATTCACACTTGTTAGATTGTATTTTGCATCTTGGAGACCATCATCATTATTGGTGACCATCCTCGCATCTGTTAACAATTTTCATTATTGACTGATAATCATACAATTTCATACATGTTCGACCTTAATGCCTTTATTCACATGTATCAAAATATGTTGTTAAGATGAAATGCGATCAAGACCTTGGGTAGAGGCTTACATCACTCAGCCGTGTTTCCTCTCCCAAGATGTGTATATTGTTTTTCGAAGACAACTCATCAAGTTGATCCTATTATGACGCAAGTTCCAAATTTTGCCTATCGGTGGACATGATCGTCTTATCTGTTTGTTGAGAAATCACTCTGACATAGCTACTAAGCGTGGGAATTCCTGACTCAGGACATGATTTTAAATATTAACATATGTGGTTGTATTAGGTTTCTCGTAGTCCTGAAGCTCTGATTGTCTCTCTATTTTTTCCAAAACAAAAATACTAAAGGATTTCGGCCATTGTCTTCATCTCTGATCTCACACTTTAGGGGCATCTTTTATACAAGAAAATGACCTCCTCATCATCTCAAAGGAGAAACATATTTTGACTAAAATATTGACCAATTTCAAAGTCCTGTTCGCTAAGGTAACGCTCCCTAGGAATTGTAAAGAAGAGTTATAACGCTCCTTAGGAATGAACCAAGGGCGTTAGTCCCTAGGGTAACTCTATGGGTTGCCTTAGGGGAAGCGTTAGTAAGATTTGGTGACTTTCTGGAGGTCAAAGGAGAGGGTTGACTAAATAATATCCCACTATTTACTCATATGTCAGTCCGAAAAGTAGGAAACATCCATCTTAGACCTGTTTGAGGATATTTCTATTCCTAATAGAGTCTAATGAAAAGGGAAAGAGATATAAAGCATGGAAGCATCCAAACTTTTGCCAAAGGGAAAGAAATATAAATCATGGAAGCATCCTAGCTTTTGCCAAAGGGAACTCATGAAAGAGTTGGCAAGGATTAGCCACTCATTCTATATATTTGAGGCTTGGGGCATTGTGAAGGAGATCGAAAGAATTGGAAGGATTGCCTACTTACTGTCGAAACTTTGTATGAGACATATTGGTTCACCAAGGGGTTCAGAAAAGAGAGAGATAGAGGAGATAGAGGACTAAGGGAAGCTTGATGTAACTGATGGTTGTAATCACTATTTCCTATCATTAATATAAACCTGAAGTTGTGTTGTCTTTTCCATGGTGTTGACATTATGATTCAAATACATGTTTATGCAATACCATTGGTTATGAGTAGCTTAGATACATGTTGTTAGCTACCCTTATGTATTCTTGTTTTGATTATCAAGGTTATATGTTGTGGTATTACTTATCATCTTGTCTATGTGCAGGTATTGATCTAGGAGCTAGCTGAGAGGTCTTCCACTCTGCTACATTGGGTTCTCCAGCAACACTACACCAAGATCCGATGTAAAACTCTTCCCTCTTGCTTTGATCATCATCTCATTGATATGGATATGTACATGTCTCTTTGTGCCAGCTGCAGCTAATTTGATCTGTCTACCAAGGATCCCGGGAAGATCCTTGAGGGTATTTCCACCACAACCACCCGTGCATTAATCCCTATTGTAGTAACATGTTGCATGTGTGATTTCCTAGCTAGTTTGTGAATGTATGTATTTGGTTCTCTTGTTGTCATGTGCATGGGTTTTTCTAGGTGTGATCGTGGTTTCATCATTTCCTTTCCATTTATGGATAGCCATCGAGTTATGGGGTTCCTTTACTTGGTTGAACTTTGGATTGTTGGATGGTTTTGGAGTTGGATGAGGTGGTATCAAGAAAATTCCCAAGGGCCTAGGAATCCCTTGACCAGTTTTGGTGGGATTGCGATAAAGCCTAAGGGTGGAGATGGGAAAATTCCTCAAGGTATTGGTGAAGAAATTCTGAGGCATCCAAGCTTGTTCTGGGCCTAGTGATCCCTGGATCGGTTTTGGTGGGATTGTGGTAAATCTTGGTGGTTTATGTGAATTTTTTGGGTCTATTGATCCCTTGAATGGATTTGGTAGGATTGTGATAAATCCTGGTTTTTTATGTGCTTGTTTTGGGCATAGTGATCCATTGACTGGTTTTGATGGGATTGTGGTAAAGCCTGATTGTTTATGTTCTTGTTTTGAGCCTAGGAATCTCTTGACCAGTTTTGGTGGGATTTTGGTAAATCTTGAGGAAGCCCTAGTTTTTTGTCTTAAGTCTCACATTCATGCTTGGAATATGGCATGAGGGTGATTGGCTGAAATAAAGATTTGGTTCAACTCAATCTATGGTCGGATGGTACATGGAAGTCCCTAACTTGGTTGGATTTTTCATATGTTAATAAGAGTTTTTTTCCTCTTGTATTTCATGAGCACTTGTACTTGTTATTATGTGGCTTTGATGGTTGTTCTATCATGGTTATTATTCTGGTTATAAGCATGGTTCCATAATAGGTTCTACCTATGGTTCTTGACATGTTTTTACTTGTCGATGAATGGTTAATGAATGCACAAGCTAATAAATGTTATTCCAACTATTATGAGATGGAATTAGACCTTCTTGATGATTCTAAGATAAGTATCAAACCCCTATGTCAGATATGAATTCATGACTTGTAGATTTCATTTTCTCAATATGTTTAATGAAATGAATATCATGGTTAGGCCTGGTTATTTCAAGTTTTTGATCGAGTTTTGTATGAATGGATTTGTATTAATGTTATTTATCATTCTAGAAAGTCTCATTGAGTTTTGGGTAGTGATATGGAGGATGACCTGGAATTTAGGTTCAGAATCCAAGACCACACCCTCTGAACTGAAGAATTTAGGTCACAACCGCTACCTGGTAGGCTTATGCATATGGTTGGAAGCCCTTAACCACATGGAGGCCTTGTCATGCATGTAGTTGGGAGCCCAGGCCATAGAAAAGCATTCAAGCTTAGGGTTTGGGCACTGGGAGTGGTTGTTTGGCTCCTGGGTGTCCTGTAGTTCCTAAGGAAGGTCACTAAGGTTCTAGTTTGTTGATTCCACTTCCTTAAATGGATTTAGGAGGCTAAGTCATGTCATAGTATCACTTAGCTCATGTTTACCCCAGAAGATCGGTGAAGGTGGGTAAATGTGGGAGGAGTGGTTAAAGGGTGGTATCAGAGCTTCCAGGTTCAAACACTTGGACTGGATGGGTTATATGCATGTTGTTATGCATCCATAGTAGGTTTGACATGCATCATGGTGGTTAGTATGTAGTTTATGTCATCATGATGTTGTTGGAATGTTATGAGGCTGATGCGTAGGTTGAGATGGAGTAGGAGATGCAGATTATTAGAGTGAAGTTGTAGCACTGGACCTTAGGGTAAGAGCAGATCATCATACATGTATTGTATGTTTGGAATGCATGTATGAGGGTTGTTCCTATATGAATTATGGTGATATACATGTCTGTCATTTTATTGTTTTTGTGGTGACATGTATGATATATGCTAGTTAATCAGTGCGATCATATGCACTTGCATCAGTTATTCATGCATGGTAGTAACTTGTTGTTATATGCATTGTCATTATATGCATGATGAATATGTTCATTGCAGTTAAGATCTTGATGCTATATTTATCGTGCTAATATGGATTGACATATGCAAACAATTATTTTTATTATATTCAAATACGAGCTGATATACTTTTGATATTGTGTCATACTGATTTGGATTGATTTGTGTAGATATGATAGCCTCCCTTGAGATACATTGAGGTATGAGTTTGATTATGTCATCTATTTGGTTTATCTAACATGGTATGTTTACATGTTTTTTGAATGTTTGATAAATTTCATGATATGAGTATGTGTCTATAATATTGTATGAAGGAATGATCTTGTTTTAAGATAGTTGTACTAACACAATATGTGCTAAGACCGCTGATATGCACTTGAGTGCAAGTGGGTGTTAGTTTTAGTATTATGACTATGACTGTGAGTTGATTATGACATGGTTGTTAGTCTTGGTAAAGGATGATTTCAAATTAATAGACATGATATTTTGATCTTTGGAACATGTGATTAACAAGTGTGAACAATTGAAAGGAAACATGCTTTTCATTAGTGTGAGATGTTAATATTTGATTTGTTTATATAACTAACATCTACTTTATGTGATAGTACATAGTAAGACTCAATTACAGCAAGCTAAAAGGTAAAAGAAAGGAATCATGTGATAATTCCTTTCGATATGTTTGGAAACCGCAGGAAGTCTCCTTAACCTTGATTTTGTTTGACATTATGTGGATATGTTCTACATTCATAAACATGTATTTGACATGTATAATAGTTGATTTCTAGTTATGTCTGGATTTGTCAAGGAGTTCGAGTGCCTTGAGATATGATACATGTACATGTTCATTTATAGGTCAGCGTACTTGGTACAAAAAGGTTAGGTAATTGGTATATTGTTATGTATATTTATGAGCTGACAATTATTTCTTTATGGCAGTATGATGAAGGGAATTGCATGGAAAAGAGACTACCATAAGATCTTGAAGAAGGCCCAGGTTGAGCTTTCCCTTGGAGGCACTCGAAAACCATGGGCATTGAGTCATGGTGTATGTTGGAAGTCTCATGCTTTCAGTGTTTTGTGATTTCTTTGTGCTTGATTTGAAATTTTGATTGTGTTTGGTGCATGGAAATGCCACTTTGTTTGTGGTATATTTTTGTTGGTTTTACATGGTTTTCTTCTTATTTTCCTTTTGTTCTTTCCTTTTATGTTTTAAGGGTCTTAGGAATTGGTTGGGAAAGACGAAAGTTAATGGAGCTCGGGGAGAGTTCAATGAAACCCAACAGGTAATGTAAGACTTAGATGAAGGCCGATGCATGAGTAAAGGGAAGCTGATGGAAAGAATATGACAACTAGTTGGATTGGTTGGGTCCATGGGGGTAAATGGATGGCGGTAGGATAGTCACGAGGAAGGTAATAAGAAAGGTAAATTAAATGGATTTGATGCATCAAATGCCTTGGATACGTAACTGTTGTTCTCAATGTTGTGCATGTTTTGCATGGCTAAAGATAGTTATCTTAACCTTGACCTTATGATATCTGGTAATTATGTTGTGATTATTATTATGTTGATGCCTATATATGTATATATGCATGTATATATGTTAGTGTCTGATAGGGTCGTCAAGGATCATGATTGTTTTATGTTAATGTTTAGATGTATATATGTATGCATGTATGTCATTGTCTGAGAGGTTTGCTAGGGTTCATGCTTGTGGAGGAATGGTTTCTTATTCAAGTTAATGGAATGAAGAGGTTCCTGGTTCATGAGGAATCAAGTGGGTAGAGTAACCTTGATGGATTTATGAGGTTACTTTCATGTGGATATGATTTTATTATATTATACCTATGTCTATGTTATGGATAGAATATGTTGAGGGATACATCAGCGGAATGAAAGCAGTGTGATCCATGGCATGCTGGGAAAAGCATGGATAATGAAAAGACACTAGAAGGTAGGTTTCTTGGTAGAGCCAGTGTGGTATGTTTATGTGCAGTACTACTATTGTATTTGTGGTGTTGTGTACGTGTTGGTGCACATATGGTGTTGTGTACATGTTCTAAATGCGACATTGTGTACATATGGTGTTGTGTACATGCTTTATATGTGGTGATGTGTACATACGGTGTTGTGTGGATGTTGTATGTGTGGTGTTGTGTAGATATGGTGTTATGTGCATCTTGTATATGCATTGTTGTGTACATATGGTGCGGTGTGCATGTTGTACATGTGGTGTTGTGTGCATGTGGCACTATGTACATGTGGTACATGATAAGCCTCATAAATGGGTATTTATATGGGCTCATTTTACCTCCTAACCTAGTAAAATCAACCATTCTCTTAGCTTATTGTATGTTTTTCTGATTATATTTATGCTTATAGAGTGAGTTGATTTAGTTATGATGCCATGTGGTCTAACATGTATTTAATGCAGATTATTGATGGATTTCGAGGTCAAAGTCAAGGATCCAGTGGTCAAATGGCAGGAATAACTCAAAGTATATAGAGGAGAGGAATTATAGGAGGGAATCCCCCTCATTTATTACTCCTCACTTAAAATTCCCCTTCATTCAGCTCAGAGTACAAGCAGCCGAATCATGCACTAGAAGGTAGCCGAGCAAGTGGAGGATGACTGATAGTTATGTCAAGTTTTGGGAGCCAAGCCTCCTTGATTTTAAGGAAGCTGTTGATAGCTTCAGATGTATAAGTAGAGAGGCCTAGGGCCTCACTAAGGTCGGATTTTTTCTTATGTAAACTCTGCTCAAATTTCTTGCTTACTATTTTGTGACAGTTTTATGTAATCTTGTTATTTTTTGATAATGAAGATGGAATCCTTTTTGAGCTAGCACTGAGTTACCTCAGAGGGCTGAAGCTCTTGGGTTAGGGCCCAATCCAAGCATCCAATATTCTCTTTCCTTGTATGTGTATGCTTTACTTCAGTTCGTAGATTAATTTTCTGTTAGATGTATTTCTTTTATGGTTAAGAATAGGTTTCTTTTGATGATTTAGTAGATTGCTTCCGTTTGTGCTTTTTGTAGCAGGTTAAGGAGAGATTAGAAAAGATTCAAAAGGCTATAAATAGTGCCTTGGCCTCTCTTCCTCCCTCCGGGACCATGATTTGAGGCAAAGACTCTCTTTCTGCCCCAAAAACACAGATTTTCCTCATTCATAGGACTTGTAGTGTTTGCAACTCTTTAGTAGGTTAATAGTCCAGTTTTGCTTTGCTTTAGATCTCCTTTATCATGTTCATTTCCTGATTTGCAATAGTCCTCTTTCATGCTTTCCTTTCCTACAACATTTCTCAGCATTTCCTTTCATAGATCATAGTTTAAACCATTTTAATGCAAAACTTTGTTTTTCCTAAATGCACTCGTTTCATTTGTTGCTTGATCTTCTTGGTTGAATGTCAGTTCCTTTGCAGCAGATCTCTTCCAATAGTAGGCTAGATTATCAACAATCACATCCTCCATTTGATCCATGCCCTACAAGTCTCCTAAATCTCACCTCAATTCTGCCCTAGTTTCCTTCATTTTTTTCATAGAACTTCTTCTTCTCTCCTTGAGCAAACCCAATCATCTTTCTCTCTCCTGGTGATTCATGGTAGACCTTAGGTTCCCTAACACCTCATTCTAACCTTCATCCACCTTTTCCTCCCACTCTCACACCCTTAAAATAGCAGAAATTTCTCTCGGCCTCCTCTTATAGGCCTCTTGTAGTCTCTGTGTTTTCCTCTTGTAGTTACCCTGTGTCCTCCTGTAGTTTTTCTTGTAGGCTCCCTTTTGAAGGCCGAGTGTTGGAAAAGCCTCCAGAAGGCTACCTAAGACCTCCTAGGACCCATCCACACCATCTTTCATCCTCCCAAGCTCCAAAACCAACCTCCAACGCCACCAGTTCACTGCCACACTCACACACAATAAATTAGATGCATGTCAAATTCACATAAAAACACGTAAAAATCCAAAAATATTTTTTTTCTTATTTACTTCCATAAATAGTATGGTTAGATGTTGTTTACTTTATTGAGTAGGTAATGGAATTTCTTTCATGGTTTTCATAGTGTTTTTGGGAAAAGTAGAATTAGCTTGTTAATTAGGGTTTACTAGATCTTTCTTTACATTACAGTCTTTTTCCTTTCTGCAATTAGAATAGCTTCTGTAGAGTAATATTTCTTTCTTTCATCACACATAGAGCTTCTTTTGAGATCTATAGAAGTTGGCTTGAAATCCTAGTGATCTTGTGCTGATTGACCAAGTGACAACCTGCAGTGAGAACTAGTATTTGTGCATATAGCACTGATGCTTCCAAGTTTGTTACGAACTACCGGGTTGATAAAAGTAAAGTTGGTAGCCTAGGAGTTGCAACATTCTTGCTACAATACATGCGCACACCACTTTTTGGTGCCGTTGCTGGGGAAGCGTCAAAGTATTCTATGATTACTGTTTTCTTCTATTTCTTCTTGCAACATTCTGCTAATAGTTTATTTCAGCAAAAGTAGACTACTCATTTTTTATTTTTTTATTCTTTATTTTTTTATTTTTTTAATTAATTAATTAATTAATTTTATTTATTTTTTTCAGTTCTACATTTCCTTGCTTTCTTTTCATTTTGCAAATTTCCATTCAGCAAGTTCATTTCAGCTAGTTGCAATTTGTTTTGTTCAATCATAATCTCAGTTTCTATAGGTACTACTAGTGAGGGGAAAAAGAAACAAAAAAAACCAACCAAAAAGATTTCCTTTCATGCCTCGTAGGAATAGAGATAACTTAGGAAAATTTCTACCCAATACCCCCACTGCGTCACACAACCAACCTTCTCTCTTCTTCGGTGGCTGCGATTAGGAAGAACCCTTAGGTGAACAACCAGAGATATTTGAAGAACCTATAGGGGAAGAAGAATAAGAAAACATTCCTCTGGAGCCAATGGCAGAAAACATAAATGCTAGGGGAAATGGAGAAAGAATAGAGGGTACCTTTCCCATTCAAGAGACCAATGGGGACACCAAAATGAAAAATATGAGTCCTTAAGCCCTACTTCACTTCCATGGCCTAACTATAGAAGATACTAACACCTTCTTGTTTGAGTTTGTTGTCATCTGTCGCACTTATGATTATGTAGAAGACGAGCAAAAGTTGAAACTGTTCCCTTCTACTCTCAAGGACACTGCATTGCGCTGGTTCATGGGATTACCTGGCAATGGCATCACAAATTGGGCTCAGATGCAGCAAGCCTTTAACAACAAGTATCAAGACTATTGTAGGTCAAAAGATACTAAAGAAGAAATCTCCCAAATGACCATTGGAAGTGATGAGTCCTTGGAAGACTACGAAGAGAGGTTCCAGCTTAATTACAAAAGGGTTGGGTGTACACTTGACCCTAAGTCTTTGAAGTTGGTCCTGCTCAGGGGAATCTGGGAAGACCTTTTAGACACCCTCCATCTACTAGCTGGGGGAGACATTTACCAACTATCCTATGAGGACATAAAGACTATTTTTGGAAACCATTCTAGAGTAGCCAGAAAGAAAGGTAGGGGGAGTCAACCCATAGCCAATACCTCTTCTTCCAATCCATCCATTAAAGGGGAAATTGGAAGCATGCTGGAAGACTTCAAGAGTGAGATGTTGTAGACTCTTTCCATGCAAATGGATACCTTACATATCAAAAGAAAACAAGAGGAAGTAGAGAGAGCTTTGGCCATTTTTTGCCCTAGATGCACCAAGAGGCATCCTAAGAATGAATGCCCATTGAACTCTATAGAGGTTTGTTTAGTCTGCGAAGAAAATCATTCTATAGACAAGTGCCCTTCCTTGCCTGGACTTAAAGCTTTATACCAAGGGGTTGAAGGAGTCACTGAATAGATCTATTACATAAACCAAAGGAGGCCACATGGACCTACACCATACCGGCAAGGGATGCAAGGGACATCTCAGGCATATTGCAACCCCAACCAAGTCACCTCCATACCTTCTTGGCCCCCCTTGCTCATCCTTCCTGGTCCACGCCTCCTCCTTGGTCCTTCACATCTCAATATCATGCCCAACCGGCCATCCATTCGTTTCAATCCTATGCTCAGCCACAACCTCAGTGGAATGCACCTCATCAGGGGTGGAGGCCTCAATACAAATCTCTTCCCGCTCTTCTGCCTCCACCACCTACCCAACCACAACCATTACCTTTTGCTCCACCAAGGAAACCCCAAATGCCTGCCCATCCAAACCCGAACCCGAATAACCGACAGGCTCAGCAAGTGTATAGTGGGGAACCATCATGCCCAACGTATGCTGTGGAGATTTAAGAAATTAATTTGCGATCTGGGAAAGTTCTCCTAGATAGCCAGCCTCCACCTAGGCAGTTTGAGGAATATAAAGAGGAAAGAGAACCTAAAGCAAATCCACCCTTTCCTGAGAGACTGTCCATGACAATCCAGCCTACCCCAGAAGAGACTAAACTCCTGGGAGAATTGAAAAATTTATGTGTGAAGATGCCACTTCTCCAAGCCATAAAATATGTGCCTATCTATAATAGGTTGATCAAAGAGAAGTGCTTTAGGCTTCCAGGAAGGCGCAAGAGAGATTCCCCAACCATCAATGTCATAGGAAAACTATCTGACTTGATGTTGGGGCAGAGAATCTATCCAAAATATCTAGATCCTAGAAGCCCAGTAGTTGATGTCCACATCAATGGCACAATGGTTCCACATACCTTGATTGATCTGGGAGCTGCCATTAATGTGATGATAAAGGACACAATGCTCAAACTTAACCTCCAGGGCTCCTTGAGGAAGACCACGACAATGCTGTAGTTAGTAGACCACTCCACTATGACCCCTAAGGGGATTGTGGAAGATGTGATGGTCTCCATTGATTCTTGGGAGTACCCTGCGGATTTCTTAGTTCTCCAGTCAAAGGCAAAGCTCACTGGGTATCCTTTCATTCTGGGAAGACCCTGGTTGGCTACAGCTGATGCCTACATCAGCTACTGAGCTGGGAACATGACCATAAAGAATGGGCACATGTCCAAGCAGTTAACCCTATATCCTCTTACCCAACCCTTGATATAACATGATCTACCTCTCTAGTTGGAGGAGGAGGATGAGGATGAAGTTTATTCTGCACCACTTTGTACATTAGAAATCGCAATGGGGGTAAAATCGCAAGATGAGGATGATATGATTGAAAATTTGATTCAGAATCCACCTCCTAGTGTATCACCATTAGAAGACATAGTAAGAGAAACCCAAGACAACCCCTCAACTGATCTCTGTGTGGCTGACCCTACTTCTCCCCATGTCAAAAATATAGAGTTTGGCTAAGAAAGAACATTAAAAATCAATCCATCCTTATATACTTCCCAGGAGAAGGAGTTGTGCAGCCTACTGAGAAACATTTAGATGCTTTTGCCTGGAGTTATAAGGAGATGAAGGGAGTGCACCCTTCAGTATGTACTCATCATATATACTTCAAGGAATATTGCAAGCTAGTCACGCAACCTTAAAGGAGGATGAACCTAGAACTTAAAGATATTGTTAAGGAAGAACTGTAGAAATTGTTGGATGTAGGACTCGTCTATCCCATTTTTGACAGTGAATGGGTCTCTCCCTTGGTGCTAGTGCCAAAGAAAAATGGTAAGTGGAGAATCTATGTTGACTATTGGGAATTGAACAAAGGCACTAAAAAGGACCACTTTCCTTTACCTTTCATAGATCAAGTGTTAGACGGTCTGGCAGGGAAAAAGTTTTTCTCTTTCCTAGATGGGTTTAGCAGGTACAATCAGATTCAAATAAGCCCAAAAGACCAATATAAGACCACTTTCACTTGTCTTTGGGGTACCTTTGCATACTGGGTCCTTCCTTTTGGTTTGTACAAT
Organism: Pinus taeda; assembly: GCA_000404065.3. Classification (NCBI taxonomy): domain Eukaryota; kingdom Viridiplantae; phylum Streptophyta; class Pinopsida; order Pinales; family Pinaceae; genus Pinus; species Pinus taeda. The sequence goes on from APFE030720453.1 coordinate 50,854, forward strand.
TTTCCAGCCACTTTCCAAAGAGTGGTATTGAGTATATTTTCTGAATTGGTTCATGATGCAATAGAAATATACATGGATGATTTTACTCCTTATGGCTCTGACTTTTAGGAAGCTTTATCTAACCTACAAAAAGTTCTAGATAAGTGTATTGATATGAACTTGTCCCTCAGTCCGGAAAAATGTGAATTCTTGATGACTAAATGGACCGTGCTAGGTCATGCAATATCTTAACAAGGACTGCAGGTGGACCCCAACAAATTACCATCATCCAAAGGGTCCCACCTCCTCAAAAGGTGAGAAATGTCAGAAGTTTCCTAGGCTTAGCCATATATTAGAGGAGATTCATTAAAGACTTTAGCAAGATAATCTCTCCTTTGTTTGGCCTCCTAGGCAAAGATGTTGAGTTCATATGGTTGGAAAACTATCAAGAAGCCCTAGATACCTTGAAGAGCAAGCTAGTGACTGCTCCAATTCTCAAAGGCCCAAACTGGGCCCTACCTTTTCACATTCACACAGATGCCTCGAACAAATCAATAGGAGCAGCCTTAGGACAAATTGATGAAAATTTATCTTATTCCATATACTTTATAAGAAAAAACTTGTCAAAGGCAGAGTTAAACTACATAGTGAACGAGAAGGAACTCCTAGTTGTCGTGCATTCCTTAAACAAATTCAGACATTATATCACAGGCTATCAAACCTTTGTGCACACTAATCATGCTACAATTAGATATTTAATGAACAAACCAGATGTAAATGCTCACATTATTAGATGGTTGCTTTTACTACAGCAGTTTGATTTGACCATTATTGATAAGCTTGGTAAAGAGAATGTTGTTGCTAAATTTTTGTCTAGAGTAAATTTACCTACGGTGAAGAAGGAATGATGGATGACCAAATGCCATATGAAATCCTATTTTCTATATTATTACTCTCTCCATGGTTTGCTGATACAACAAACTACTTGGTTTCAACACAGTTCCCACCACACCTGTCCTCAAAAGGGAAGAGCAGGATAGTAAGGAAAAGTGCCCCTTTCACCTCGAATGGAGGCAATACTTCACATTGGGCCCAAATTAGATCTTGAGAAGATGTGTCAGGGAGGATGAAGTCTTTGACATCCTCCTGACCTATCATGATGGGCCTTGTGGAGGTCATTTTGCAGCAAAAAGCACTGCCTTCAAGATATTGCAAGCAGGCTACTACTGGCCCACTCTTCATCAGGATGTGACGAGATACACGAGCCAGTGTGATCAGTGTCAAAGGATGGGGAAACCCACTATAAAGGATGAAATGCCCATGCAACCTCAAGTGACCTTTGAGCCATTTGAGAAGTGGGGAATAGACTTTGTGGAGCATATCAACCCCCCTCAAAGAAGAAACAATACATCGTTGTGTGCACCAACTACCTGACAAAGTAGGTAGAGACAAACGCAATCAAAGCAGCGAAAAAGTAAAAAGTAGCTGAGTTTTTGAGAGAAAATATATTCTACAAGTTTGGGTATTTGAGAGAGTTGGTCATAGACCAAGGAAGTCAATTCACTTCTAGCCTGATTGAAGACCTGCTCACACGTCATAAGATCAAGAATAGGACTTCCACCCCTTACCATCCACAAGCCAATGGGAAAATGGAGGTCACTAACAGATCATTGGAAGGGATCCTAACCAAGGTAGTGAGCAGTAACAGAAAAGACTGGGAAGATAGATTAGTTGAGGCCACTTGGGCCTACAACACAACATGGAAGACCACCACCGGGTTCACACCCTAAGAACTGGTCTATGGGAAGAAGGCTTTGCTGTCAATAGAGTTTGAATTCAATACCTTAAGGATGGCATCTCACCTGGACCTAGACCTCAGCCATGTACAGAAGGAGAGATTAATTTAGCTCAATGGATTAGATGAATACAGATTGCAAGCTCTTCTCCATACATAGGTAGTTCAACTTTAGAGAAAGATATGGCATGACAAAAATATCAAGGAGAAGCAATTCCAAGAGGGATATTGGGCACTACTCTATGACTAAAGATACAAAGATTTCAAAGGCAAGCTGAGGACAAGATGGTTCATACCCTACACTATGGAGAAATGCAATGAAAATGGTTCAGTTCTGATCAGAACCATTGATGATGAAGCCATCCCCATGCTTGTCAGTGGACATCAGTTGAAAGTTTACAAGAAATCCCTCTCCAAGTGAGAGTTTATTGAAGATTTGAATAAAGCAGTGATGGTAGTGGAGAATGTCTTAGCTTCCACTTCACCCACTCACTAAAGAAAAGGAAAAAAAAATAAAAATAAGGACTCAAGTGAAGAGCTCCAAAAGGCGCTTGAGTCCCATCATTGGGTTGAAAACCTCTTCTAAGGCAGCTCAGTGATGTCAGAAAAAAGAGGGAAAATAATAAGATCCCTAGGTGAAAACCTCCCTTGGAGGTGCTTAGGGTAGGAAACTAAGGTGAAAACCTCTCTGAGGCATCCTAGTTGTTAAAAAAAAAAAAAAAAAAAAAAGGAAAAAATGAATTTTTATTGCATTGTAGGTTTGCAGGAAGACTACAGGGAGCAGAAGAAGGTCCCAAGGGGACGCTGACATTCACACCAGCATCCATTTCATCTTCTCCACACCTTCCTCCATCATTTTTGGCATCTCTTTCACCCCACTATACCTTTTTCTTTCAAAATTGTGTTTTCTACAAGAGGCTCCTGTAGGAATTACAGAGAGCCAAAAGGGTCGAGAGAAGGCAGTTTGAGGGAAAAAAGCTTCATGAGGAACCTATACTCCATCTTACCATCTTCAAACCTCATTTCCATCATGTCCAAGCCCGCATCACACCCCAAGCATCATTATTTTTTTCTTCCTGTCCAAGAAAAAAACGCAGAAAAACAGTTTTTAGGTTTTGAAAAAAAAACAAAAATAAAAAGAGGAAAAGGCACCAATAACCTTACCTGAAGCTTACCTACCATCCCTCCATCATTCATGACACCTCTGGCATTATTCTTGAGCTCCAAGCATAGGGAAAAGCTGAAGTTTCTAGGGGAGAAGCAGCTACAAGAGCTCCTTTAGGAATTCCTGTAGCAGTTGATCCCATAGAAGTCCAGCACCAAAAGCAAAAGAGCACACATTTTCACATTGGAAAGGCACATGCAGCTTAGCTCCAGCAAAAGGAGAACTTGTAAAAGTACATAACCACACATTATCTAATATAGATAGCATGCATGAAGGAAAGTGTAGGCATGCAGTAGAGAAAGCCACAACACCTCACAACAAGTACACTCGGATCACAGGTAAGTAACAAAATCACTCTATTTTCATTTGTGTAATTAGGAGTTATATGAAAGGCAATGAGATGTTTGAGATTGAACGAGGGGAAGGTGGCCAGTTAACTTGGCCACCTTCATTTAGTTGACTCCACTTATCCGAGATGTCACCCACATGTGTGCATAGTCAACTCAAGCACAAGATGCCAAGGACAAGTAGTGGGAGGAAGTGTGAACTCTGATGCAATAATGAGGGATGATTATGAGGAGAGGCCATGATGACCAAGTAGGTGGGGACAAATGGTCCAAATATGGCCAACGTACACCTTGCCAACTCAGAACTCATAACCGGAAATAGCCATAAAAAGCAATGAGCACTCCTCCCCGTGCATTCTCACCACCTTTTCTTCATTTTCTCCTCATAACTCAGCCACAATAGTCTTCTTGTGCCCCACACCTCATAACCACCATTCTCCATTGATTTCCTCCCTATCTTTTCTCTCAACGTTTTCTATAGGAGCACCTACAGGAAATCTACAGGAGGGACAACGGGCTTGTACAGGAACAGTAGTGAGTCATTTTGAAGGGAGAAACCATGATTTTTGGCATGAATTTTAGTCTAGAGAGGTAGGTTTCATGCATGCCCCCTGTTGAATATCAATACATGAAAGAAGTGATCTCAATTTGAGGATGAAATAAGTCTTTACGAGGGTAGAAAATACATAAAAAAATTTCTGTTTATTTAAAAAAACACAGTCTCCTCTGTTTTTCTGTTTTTCTCAAAATTCTTTGTCTCCATGTCCATATTTGGTTTTCCAAAAGAGTACAGATAGTATGACAAGAGGGTTTATGAGAAAGGAGCCCACTAACTCCACTAGGCTCCATGCACATCCTCAAGTGGTGGACATATTGACAAGGGCAAACTGGATGAATTTCTTTGAGAAATTTAAGGGGTTTGATGATGAAATTGCCCAAGAATTTGTTCTCTCTCTAGTCCCTCACACAAGAACACATGTCACTATAACCATTAGAGACCTCTCCATCAAAATAACCCTCGAATTCATTAGTAGGGTCAATACCCTTCCTTTTGGGATGCCTTGGAGTAAAGATGAGAAACCAATTGCCAGGCTGCCAAGAAGAAATTTTTCCAAAATAATGAAACCCCTGTTGAAGATAAAAATGGAATTAGAAGGGCTAGTATACCATACCCCTGGGATGAGGTTAGCTACCAAGTCATAAAATACATTTCCTGTGAAGGGAGGCATAACATCTTCTATGGATATCATTTTAGAGTCCTCCATGACTTGAGATATGGCATGGATACCCTAGCACCTCAAAAGCTTAGTATCCCTTACTTTATCCTTCAGTCCCTCATTGACTCCAACGCTAAGGTACAAGCAAGAAATTCAGGGTAGTTAGCTCACCATGGCTTAATCAAAATCCTAGTAGAGGAAGCACACACAACCTACTTGCCAATGACCCTCAAATTGCCCCTAGATATCTAGCCAATCAGGCACAAGCAATTGCCCACTTTGAAGATATGCTTAGGCTACTTGGGGATGGCTATGTGCATGCATGCATGAGAAGATGGACCACCCTAACCCACAACTTGTAGATCAGAGAATACCATCTCCCATGAGGCTGAGGGAGGCATTGAAAAGAGTGCCAATACACAAGCGCTCCATGCAAAGGCTGAAGGTCAACTGGATTGGCCTCAAACTGAGTCCTGTACTTCTATTAAGCATGTTGGAAGGAAGAAGAGAAGAAGAAGAGGAGGAGCAGTGGAAGGACATAGATAGAAAGGCATGGTTTGATGACCAACATGAGCAGACCACATCAGAAGCTTGGGATGCCAGGGAGGCCAGCAGGGCCATAAAATATGAGGAGATTGACTAAGTTGCTAAGAGGATGAACAACACCTTTAGTACGGGGGTGATGATGAGTCTCATAAATGGGTAATTATATGGGCTCATTTTACCTCCTAACCTAGTCAAATCAACCATTTCTTAGCTTATTGTATGGTTTTATGATTATATTTATGCTTATAGAGTGAGTTGAGTTAGTTATGATGCCATGTGGTCTAACATGTATTTAATGCAGATTATTGATGGATTTCGAGGTTAAGGTCAAGGATCTAGTGGTCAAATGGTAGCAATAAATCAAAGTAGATAAAGGAGAAGACTTATAGGGGGGAATCCCCCTCATTTATTACTCCTCACTTTGAATTCCCCTTCATTCAGCTCAGAGTACAAGTAGCCAAATCATGCACTAGAAGGCAGTCGAGCAAGTGGAGGATGACTGATAGTTATCTCGAGTTTTGGGAGCCAAGCCTCCATGATTCTAAGGAAGATGTTGGTAGCTTCATATTTATAAGTAGAGAGGCCTAGGGCCTCACTAGGGTCAGATTTTTTCTTATGTAAACTTTGCTCAAATTTCGAGCTTACTATTTTGTGACAGTTTTATGTAATCTTGCTATTTTTTGATAATTAAGATGGAATCCTTTTTGATCTAGCACTGAGTTACCCCAGAGGGCTGAAGCTCTTGGGTTAGGGCCCAATCCAAGCAGCCAAGTTTCTATTTACTTGTATTTGTATGCTTTACTTTAGTTTGTAGATTAATTTGCTGTTAGATGTATTTCTTTTATGGTTAAGAATAGGTTGCTTTTGATGATTTAGTAGTTTGCTTCCATTTGTGCTTTTTGTAACATGTTAAGCAACGATTAGAAAAGATTCAAAAGGCTAGAAATAGTGCCTTGGCCTCTCTTCCTCCCTCTGGGACCATGATTTGAGGCAAAGACTCTCTTGCTGCCCCAAAAACACAGATTTTCCTCATTCATAGGACTTGTAGTGTTTGCAGCTCTTTATTAGGTTAATAGTCCAGTTTTTCTTTGCTTCAGATCTCCTTTATCATGTTCATTTCCTGATTTGCAATGGTCCTCTTTCATGCTTTGCTTTCCTACAACATTTCTCGGCATTTCCTTTCATAGATCATAGTTTAGACCATTTTAATGCAAAGCCCTGTTTTTCCTAAATGCACTCATTTCATTTGTTGCTTGATTTTCTTGGTTGACTGTCAGTTCCTTTGCAGTAGATCTATTCCAGTAGTAGGCCAGATTATCAGCAATCACTTCCTCCATCTGATCCATTCCCTACAGGTCTCCTAAACCTCACCTCAATTCTACCCTACTTTCACTCATTTTTTTCATAGAACTTCTTCCTCTCTCCTTGAGAAAACCCAATCATCTTTCTCTCTCCTGGTGATTCATGGTAGACCTTAGGTGCCATAACACCTCATTCCAACCTTCATCCACCTTTTTCACCCACTCTCACACTCTCAAAATGGCTGAAATTTCTCTCGGCCTCCTCCTTTAGGCCTCCTATAGTTTCCTTGTTTTCCTCCTATAGTTTCCCCGTGTCCTCCTGTAGTTTTTCCTATAGGTTCCCTTTTGAAGGCTGAGTGTGGGAAAAGCCTCCAGAAGGCCACCTAAGACCTCTTAGGACCCATTCACACTATCTTCCATCCTCCCAAACTCCAAAACCACCCTCCAACGCCACCCGTTCGCTGCCACACACACAAAATAAATTATATGCATGTCAAATTCACATAAAAACACATAAAAATCCAAAAATATGTTTTTTGCTTATTTACTTCCAGAAATAACATGGTTAGATGTTGTTTACTTTCTTGAGTAGGTAATGGAATTTCTATCATGGTTTTCATAGTGTTTTTGGCAAAAATAGAATTAGCTTGTTTATAGGGTTTACGAGGTCTTGCTTTACATTACAGTATTTTTCCTTTCTACAATTAGAATAACTTCTGTAGAGTAATCTTTCTTTCTTTCATCACACATAGAGCTTCTTTTGAGATCTATAGAAGTTGGCTTGAGCTCCTAGTGATCTTGTGCTAGCTGATCTAATGACAACCTGCAGTGAGAACCAGTACTTGTGCATATAGCACCGGTGCTTCCAAGTTCGTTACGATCTACCGGGTTGATAAAAGTAAAGTTGGCAGCCCAGGAGTTGCAAAATTCTTGCTACAATACTGGTGCTCACCAGTACATGTGGTGTTGCATGTACATTTTATTGTGTACACATTCTGCAGGTGGTGTTGTGTACACATCATGCATGTGGTGCAATGTATATGTAATGTTGTGTACACATTATGCAGGTGGTGTTGTGTACACATTGTGCATGTAGTGTTGTGTACATGTGGTGTTGTGCAGGTGTTGCTATGTACGTATTTTGTACATGATGTACATGTTATGTTGTGTATATGTGTTATTTATTTAGATGTATTGCGTATTCATTGTATCATGACATGTGTATTCATTGTGTTGTACTCTGTGTCCGTATATGTATTGTGTTGTACACCAGGTGTAGGTGTATGTGTTGTGTTGTATACTGAATTTAGGTGTATGCATTGTGTGGTACACCATGTGTGGGTGTATGTTTTGTGATGTACACTATGTGTATGGGTACATGAACGAAGAGGAGAGAATGTATTGGGTGCTTACTGGGTTTGGAAACCAATTCAGTGTGTGTGCAGAAATGACAAAGGAGAAAGGTAGAAGCAAAGGAAAAATTAAAAGATAAGTATCAAAATTTCATTTTTGAGATAACCAGATGTGATATGTTAATACATAATGATTTGATTGAAGAGTTAGTTTGACTTGTTGTGATAGGAAGTAAACAAAATTACAAGTGTACCTTATTGTTGGGCCATTAATGAGGTATGATTTGAATTTATTTCAGTTCCTTTTGGGTCTAATGGAAATTATGTGTTTGGTATAGGAAAGTAAGGAAATTTCTAGTTTGGGTGGTTGAAACTGACTGCAAGAATTAGCAGCAGCAACAAAAGGAATTGGAACAAGTAGCAATATGTTGGTAAAGAATTCAGGAGTAGGGCCATTGTGCGACATTGGTATGCAATAGTGTCCATTGATTTCCATGAGCATGCTATGACTAGTATGATGGTTTTGAGGTAGAGGTATTCCTTGGTTTTTGGACCTTTTGATGCGAGGAAACCTCTCCAGGGGATGGATTTCACAAGAAAGGGGATGTCGGGGAACTTGGAAGGTGAGTGACTGCATGAAAGCGGGTGACCGAATTGCCCGAGGGACTATGTAGAAGAGAACAGAAGGTTGGGGGATGTATTTGTTTTGGTCATTAGCATTTCTAGGTGGAATCAAAAGCACATTGGGAGTGTTCCTTGGAGCAATGATCCTGCAATTGTTCATTGAGGAGATAGGTAACGCAAGGATTGTAGCATTGGAAATTGGATGTGGACCTTGATTTTGGCAGTGGATTCTAGACTTCCTGGGAAGGAGGTTAATCCTAGTACTACTTTTGAGGTTGGAGGTGTAATCCTCTGGATTCCTTTGTTCAATGATGTGAGCATCATATCCTTTTATTTGTCGGTTAGAGAAAAATGTGCATATTATTATAAATATTGTAACGATCTGTGTTGTAAATCTCTATAGACAGTATGACTATTTGTTGGTTGAATAAAATGTGCATGAGTATATGTGTTTGTCATTATAAATACTACATTGATCTAGGTTATAAATTTCCATAAGCAGTATGGTGGTCATGTGTTCAACAGTTGGTATGTTGTAAATATTGCAATGAGATGTCTTACAAAGCTCCATGGGAAGTATGGTGTACTTTTTAGTGGTCTTATTGGTCATATGTGTTATAGAACACTGAGGATGGTGTTCTTGCAAGGGTGAAGGGTCTGCAACAATCCCGAGTTAAAAGTGCATGTGATAAAATTAATAAAGGAAAAAGAAAGACTAAGGTCACGAGACATATATTCCAATATGAATGTTGGGCAAAACATCCTAGTGGGTGTTCATTTGGTTTATTATGGCTAAGGAAATTGGAAAAGGAATTGGAAAAGGGTTTGAAAAGGAAAAGAGGCATTAATCGGTATTTTATTTATGAAAATAATGGAAAATAGGAGAAAAGGAAGATGAAAGGTAATAGGTTTTCATGAGAAGGAAATTGAAGAAAATAGAGGCCTCAATAATAAAAAGGCTTTTGAAGATCAGTTCATGGATTTTTTTCAGTTTAGCTTTTGGTTAGTTTAGTTTTGGATCTCTCTCTATTCTCTCTTACCATTGCACACTTAGATCATTGTTGGAGCACTCTAGCATTGGAGAAAGGAAATAATAGGAAGGAGAAGGAAAGTAAAGGACAAGAAAGGAAGGTTGGATCAATCAAATTTAGTAGGAAGACTTGCAGGTAACAGGTTGCATGTGTGATTTCCTATTTGGTTTGTGAATGCATGGTACATGCATGTATGTATTTGGTTCTATTGTTATCATGGGCATGGGTTTTGCTGAGTGCGATAATGGTTTCAAACTTTCCTTGCCACTTTAGATAGTTATGGTGTGATTGGGTTATTTTACTTGACTAAGCTTTGGATTACCAGATGGTTTTGGAACCATGTGAGGTGGTCTTAGGAAAATTTTCAAGGGCCTAGGAATCCCTTGAATTGTTTTGGTGGGATTGCAATAAATCCTGAGGGTGGAGACAGGAAAATTCCTTGAAGTATTGGTGAAGAAATTCTGAGGCATCCAATCTTATTTTGGGCCTTGTGATCCCTGGACCAGTTTTGGTGAGGTTGCGGTAAAGCTTGGTTGTTTATGTGCTTGTTTTGGGCGTAGTGATCCCTTGACTAGTTTTGCTAGGATTGTGATAAATCATGTTTTTTTTATGTGATTTCTTTGGGCATAGTGATCCCTTGACCAGTTTTGATGGGATTACAGTAAAGCTTGTTTGTTTATGTGCTTGTTTTAGGCCTAGGAATCCATTAACCGATTTTGGTAGGATTGCAGTAAATCTTGAGGAAGCCCCGGTTGTTTTTCTTCAGTTCCACATTCATGATTAGAATATGGAATTAGGGTTATTGGCTGAAAGAAATATTTGGTTAAGAACAATCTATGGTCAGGTGGTACATGGAAGTCCCACTTATAAATCTCACTTTTAACCTTTTTGTCACCCTCAGTCAACTAATCTTCTTTTCAACAAATATGACATTTCCAATGGCAACACCACCAATGCCAAGCTCTGATGATGTTCCAATGGTTGAGAAATCCAAAGATGCTAATTTCTATGATTAGGATGCTAATGTTCGAGATCCTGTCATAAATCTCTATGACATGAGGAAGGATATCCAACTGGTATGAAGCACCTTCGAAATAACAGGGAATCACAACAATCTATCTGAATCAAATTTGGTCCTAGAAGTGGTCACACAAGTGTATCACTTCCCAAAATTTGTATCCTTGTGTGTTAGTAGATACCTGCCAAGTCAAAAAATCGTCATCCTTTATCAAGGTAAAGGGGAAGTCATCAATATAACATCAGAATCCATTTCATATATGTTGTCATTTCTAGATAGGTATGGTATGCAAAAGCTAGATAAAAACATATTGGAAGAATAGTGGAGGGGCCTCTCACCATAGGTACAACAATAGATGATCAATGGGCACGTTAATTGAGGAATAGTTTCCCCTTATGGGCCTCCTCCCTACCCCATTATGGTCTTTAATTCTATGACAAAGATATATTTTTCTATGATTTCCCAAGCCCTCGACCTTAATATTGATGTTGATTATATAACATCTTAGGTTTCTTGATCACCTTGTGTCACCCAGCCACCAAGGCCCGTACCAAATATGATTTTCCTCAATTCTTATCCAATGAAATTCATGTTAAATAAATAGAATTTGAGGAAGGGAGATCCTTCTGGTATCAAATCTACCTGGTCTATTTGTTTTTCCACCAAAACTATTCTTATCTCGAGAGATTAAATCCCAAAATGGTCGATGGGAAAAATGCTCTATTAAATATTTTTATGGGGTTACCCATGGTTAAAAAACCAAAAAATAACTAAGGCTTCTTCAAATATGTTTCATGTTTCATGTTAGTTGTCTCTACCTTGTTGCATGGTGAACCTTTACCTAAAGATCCTTAGTTCCTATGGGAGAAGCTGCAGTTCACTCCTGATACCAAAATAGGTGACAGGTACCTTTTATAAGAATATATTGTCATCAAAGTTTATGGATTTCAAGATAAACTTTACCAGTTTCCATCATTCCTGACTCCTTGCATATTTTCACTGGAGAGCATAAGGTAGAGGCTTTGTAATGATAATTTACATTTTACATCTAGGAAGGAAACTGACACATTCAACCTCCCTCACGAGGTAGGTTCATTTTTGGTCAATGCAAGGAATATCTTAAATCTAGTTGAGAAGATCTTGTAAAACTTTGATTTCCCATAAGAAGGAGCATGGAAATATGACCCTCATAACATCATTTACGAGAGAAGAAAGGATAAGGAAAGAGAAAATCATAAGCGTGAGTGAAATCCCATATTATAGGATTGTGCCAATAATTCTACTTGGGAGAAGGTTAAAGAAATCTTACATCCATTATATTCAAGCACCTCCCAACTCTCAAGGAAGAAGAGAGTCACTTCAAAACCCATGGACATATATCAAGGAGAGGAGCCTAGCTCCAAAAAAGCCGACAAGAAGTGGAAGGAGACAATGATGATGAGGAGGATAATGAAGAGATAAAATCATAAGCATTAGTGTTATATAACAATTAGCTGGCATTCCAGTCAAAGAAAGCCTTCACTATTGAAAATATTCCCTCTATTATGTCAACATCCAAAGTAGTAGATTCATGTGAGGTTTCTAAGCCTAGACATGTGTTATTGGTAGAGAAGTTTCTAGAAATGGATAAGAAACAACCTACAGAGAGGAAAATAGATATAAGAATAACAAAAAATCAACCACTTCCTTGAATGGATGTCAAGAGTGCATTGGTCCATGAAAGGGAAATTTTCAAGCTGGTAGTGTTTCAATCCAAGGTAGATACAATTAGGTCCATGGAGGACTTGAATTTCATCAGATGTTCCTGTTGGTTGATGATGTCCCATCCACAAACATAATGGAACTAGATATACAAGTTACTCGCTTGATGCATAGGCAAATGCATCGAACCAATGCCACAACCATAAAGTTGCAGAAAATGTACAATAAGGTGAGCAACCTATTGAAGTATGAGAGGAAGATATGTATATCTAGGAAAATGAAGATAAGGGAATTGGAAGTGTTGGTTCCTTTGTCTTGGGTACAAAGTTTTTGGCGATTTTTACCAAGTTTGACCAAAGGGAAATTGCAGAGGAAACAACTGAGGGAAAGAGAGAAAATCCGTCAAGATCCGTCAGACAATGAAGTTGGAATGTGGAAACTATGGGGACATGCAAGCACAACCGAGCTGTAAAGGCCATCAATGAGAGATGGAGTATTCGTAGCTAAGACACAAAAGAAGCCAAGGAGGAAAGTGTGTGGCATCCAAGGAAGAGACTGGTAGTTCAAGTGAGCGAAGTTTATAAAAGATGAAGGAGAAGACAACAAAGAGGGATGACAAGATCATATGCCAAGATGTTATTGCTAAGTCTAATCGACATAGATTTTTTTTATGTTCATATGATTTTGAGATACTTTGTATGTTGATCTTTCTATTCCTATATGAAGGATCATAATGCTAGAATGTAATGATGCTTTAAATTAAGGGGAAGAGTTGTGAGATTACTTTATGGTTCGAATGTGTTAGTTACATGGGCCTCTTTAATTTTTTTATTATTATGAATGAATGTATATGTCTTTTGTCTCTTTTGATGCTTTGAAAATTACACTTTTCAATAATTATATGTTAGATGTTATGGTTTCTAGAGTAGATGGGAATGATAATCCTTGCACAAATCTCCTTGATGCTTGGTACAAACCCTTATCCTAGTGAGGTCGTGACACACCTTGGATGAGATGCCTTACTCTTCTTGAGTAATGGCAGTATTACGCTAGACTACAATGAAACCTTTGTTGACCCCTATGTCTAAACCCAAGGTCTCTATCTTTTACAATTTTTCCACCAATAAATGGTTTCCTTGCCAGGACCTGAAATTTATTAAATAGATCTGGAACATGGTGTCAAGAATTTTTAAGAAGGATATTCAAGCTTGGTGGCTTGAGTAAGTGAGCAGTTTGCTTCTCAGCAATCACATCTTCGTCACGAAAGTATGAAGTGAGTGAAAGAAGAAGTTTTGTACGTGAATCTTGCATGTGATCAGTGTGAGATATTATGGTGTAACTTCTTAGAGGATCTTTACAATTGGTTTCAAAGGTTGTAGAAAAAATAAAATACTAGCATGTAGAGTATATATCCCTATCCCTAGACTCATGTTGACCTAGTCGAGTTACACCAACTCAATACAGACCTAACACGAGCTGTTGATTTCTAGGTACAAGCTAGTTTAGAAGGCTACATTATTGAGTTTGTTGCAAAAGGCTATTTATCATTTTCCAAGGCTGAGGCCATGTTCAAGTTAGGGTTGTAGGGAAGACTAATAAAAGAGATATTGTTGCGGGTTAAATTTTTAATGGTGGAAGAGAACCTTATTCTTGTTCAAGGCCAGTCCATGGCCACTTAAAGCCCCAATACTGGGGGAGAGGTATGGGGGATTTTTCCTAGCTACGAGATATGAAAATGTTGGAGAGATGGATGCATATGAATTTCAAAAGGCTAGAGATTTGATGGAAAAAGGGGGGTTCCGATAAATTTAGATTGGCGGGAGAAGGCTTTGCAGGAGATCCATAAACGACAAAGGGAGCTACACCAAGTAGGAGTGGTGTTGAGTATCCCAAAAGTGCAAGAAGGAAGAGTGAGCCAACTATAGTTTCAGAATGAAGGGGATAACAATAAGTTGAGGCTTGGCCTAGTAGGATAGGTTGGTACAACTATGGAGATGTAGGTCAAAAGAAACAGTAGAGACTTCCTCCTGTAAGGAGAGACGGATACACCTAATGGATCAGGACTTACAGGCCAAAGGAAGGGCCTGAATGATTACATGCACTTCGCTATCTGGAGGTTGTTTCAAAAATGATGCATCTCCCAAGAATAGTAACTTGTTGCCTGATATTTTAGGTAGCACTTTCCCCAACCTTGCCTTGGTACTTTATCAAAACCATGTTCAATTTCTCTCTAATATATTTAAACTTATAAAGGTTCACAATGTACATATTAACTACAAGACTTGTATCTATAGTATTACAAATAGTATTTTTAATTTGGGTCTCCAAGGGTCATTGCAACTCGGTGCACAAGGGTTCATACTTTTCTTGCTGGTTCAAACATATCTGGATGGAAGCATGGCAAGATCTTTTACTCGATATCCTGAGTTATCTCAGAAAGGTAATGAGGATGTAGAAAATCATTGGTACTTGTGCAAGGCTATTTGGAGAGCTCATAAAACTCCATATGCCACTAAAATAATTTAATTTCATACCACTCTCTGAGAAATAGCGTTGAGGTGGTTCATTAAGTGGTCCACCCTACAGTATAATCCAATAATAGATGAAGTCCAACAGGAATTTGTTCAAGAATTAAAACTTCCACAAACTAACCAACATGAGTTATCTAAACTATGGGAAATCAAGAAACGAGAGAGATAAACCACATGGTAAATGATACAAAGGTTTAAGGATTCCATTGGTGAGGTGTTACCCATTGATCTGAATCACAAGAGAGATTGGTTCATCAAAGCAATGTTTCCACTCACATGCATGCCATTGACTCAGTAGAATATTGAAACCCTACAATATATGCTTTAACAAGAAAGCAGGATCAAGGCTATTTTAGTTTATCCACACAAACATCAAGGAGGATCAGTTTCCAACAATCCTACTCTCATAGGGTTGCAACATCAAATCAGTTTCCAACAATCCTACTCTCATAGGGACATGCACCCATCACGACCTACGGGACCTCATATGTGGTGTACTAATTGCCAAATTGAAGGGAATCATGCTATAGAGTGCCCAAAACTGACAAGGCTGATCACCCCCATCGTATCGACGGGGCCCTCCACATCCTTACTTGCCACCAAAGTCGTGCAAATTGGTTCATTCCTTCACCAACCAGTGGGGTGTATCTCTGAATGAATGTTGTGAAATATGCTAAATAAATGGAAATCTTCCTTGCCTCTGTCAAATCTTATAGAAATAGTCAAATTTCAATAATGTTTTTTGTGAATTTCACAGCTTCCTGACTCACCACAATGATCAGTGTAGGGCATTAGATGTTATAGCTAACTGGTTGGATCATTCTTCCTTTAGGATTAATGAACCTCCTTGAGGGTGAGGAGGTGGAGGAATAAGGGAGAGTAGAAGAGGAGGTAGAGGTCTGATCCATTGTTATAATTGTGATCAGGAGGGGCATGTTGCAAGAGACTACTTACTACCCAAAAGATCCTAATGCTCACAGTGTAGAGTCAACATGCACACAAAGAGTATTGCTTATAACTAATTGCTAGATGGGAGGAGCACAACTGACAGAGGGGAGAAAATTTTATTAATGTAGAACCATGGGAATCTGAACTAGATTTGATGTAAAACATTACCATAGTCACCTGGGGGGAAGAACACAAGAGCTAACTCTAGGGCTGCCGAACAACCAAGGATCATAAATTTTTCCTTTCCAAAGCTTTCTTATGATTCCAACTAGTAGAAGAATTACTATAAAGACGTGATGAAGATATTCAATCAACTAGTTCTAACTGATGGCACCCAAGGAGAGAAACCATAAGTTTTGAAGGACAGAGGCCTAAAGTTTCCACAAACAATTCCCAACATATAGTAGAATCGTTCAAGTTGTTCTTGCAGATCATGAATGATGAGAAAATGTCAAGGCAGCTGTAGAAGAAGCTTAAAGTTGTTGTAAAATATGGGGAGCTCTTGGAAGGGCTCATATCTACCAATTTTCTCGAAAGGAATTCTAGACGAATGCAGGGGAACAAGAAAAGGATGGGGAGGGAATTTCAGGTCGATGCCTAGATCGTGGGATTGCAGATCAAGGACACTATGTTAGATTTGGGTTCATATGTGAAAATTTTAGTAAGGAAGACCTAGGAAGCCCTAGAAAGACCTAAGTTCACATTCTCCCTGATTCAGTTGTGCATGGAGAATCACTATTGTATCCTCCCAGTTGGACACCTAGACGATGTGGAAGTAGACATAACAGGAGTAAAAATGTATGCAAACTTTGAGGTCATAGATATCAATCGATACAAAGACCCCTATTCAACATTGTTGGGGATAGATTGGATCCTCAAAAACTATGTAGTAATTGACCTAAAGAGGGAAACAATGAATTATGAGGTGGATAGAGTTAGGGTGATTCAACCCTTGGATCCCTATAAAGGCCCTAGTTTCATTGAGCCAGTGGAAAACATGGAAGAACTTGAATTACTAGATCAATTATACTGTCTCACAATAGGAAAGAGGGAAGACTACTTCAATCCTATAGCGACAAGTCAATTAGTTGGATATTTTTTCAAAGCTCCGAAGTTGGATCCAAAGCTGCATGGGATAATTGGCAGTAAGGAGCCCATGAGATCTACTCGAGGCGATGCAAAACTATTCACCATATCCACTGGGTTGGTACAAAGGTATATAATTTCCATGTTTTTAATGGTATGGGTTCCATTACTTATTTGATTGATGAAGTTGATTTCAACATTTTGGAAGCACACAAGGCACCCTTACTAGATTTCTCCCTTCAAGCGATGCCAACAAGATGGTTGGGTTCCCATTACAACCATCTTAGGGGATGGGAGATGATTAAATATGCATTGATATGAAGATTCAGGTATTTTGAATAATTCTCGCCCAATCTCATTAAGTACGAAGGGTACACTGATCCTCACAAACATATGCAGAAATGTAAAGATAGGTGGACCAAGGAAGGACTTGTGGAGAGTCTGTAGGTGCATAAATTCATCCACACTCTAGGAACATTTTCCCAGGCATGGCACCTTAAGGAACAAATAAGGAGGAATACCACTGAGTGGGACTACATGACAACCTAATTCATATATGATTTCTCTTTTTCCAATGAAGATGAGAGGATAGTTGTTCATGTTGGGCATAAAATCCCCCCAAGGCATGTTTTGGGGCTTAAAGCCCAAGTTTTGACCAAGTCCTTTGTAAAATCTTTGTGAATTATGGGCGCGGAGCGTGAAGTCATAATAGAGTCACAGGGTTGTCTATCCTTGTTTTTGTAATGTAATGTCAGCTTGATAGACCTACCCATGGTCCTCAGACCATGGGATTGTATAAATAGAGTGAGGCTCTAAGTGTAGAAGATGGCAGATAGCTAATAGAAAGAAAAGAAGCATGACGAGTCTAAGAGACTAAGTTGAAGTGTAAAGTGTGTCTTTGGGTCGTAGAGTAGGAGAAGGCTCTGCAACTAAGTGCGGAGAGGCCTAGTAGTCCACAGTTGAGTGCGCGGACCCTTGTAGCTATGTGCACAGGGTAGGTCAAGTCTGTAACCATTGGAAACATTAACAAAGAGAAGTTTTATCAGATTTCTATGTATCTTTTCATGTTTGATGTATTATTGGCTATGAATTCCAAGCGTATTTTTTATTTGTTGCACGAGCTCATATGAATGTATTGTATAACGAAATATAATGTAAGGTATCCATTTACGCAAAGATAACTAACTGGTGTGGGAAGATAAGTAAGATCTCAGGTGAAGCTTAGGGAAGTAGCGCAGAGTGCTGCTCCAACAGCGTGGAAGTCCCACAGCCCCTGGGTAGGGTTGCGCAAAGGCAAGTATATCAGGGTAGGGAAGGGCATGAAGTAACCTACGCGAAGGGACTAACAGTTGGACTGAATCAACCCCTCAGACATCTCAAGGGTGTGGAAACCTGGTTCCAGCACCCCCCCATACTACTTCGGGTGAGACCTTAGTCCACACTCTATGGATTATTATCGAAAGGGCCAGTAGTACAGGGATTTGTTTGGCTAATAAAATTTGAACCTGGGTCAGGCCCCAGCAAGCCAACAAATGGTTTCGTTGCAGGGACCGGGATCTGCATAGTGATGTCTAATGTCATATCATTAGAATCCAACAAGGAAATGAATTGAAGATTGGCTGGATAGAAAGATTCACAAGTTCGCGACATAGGAAAACAGGAATCCGTGACTATCAAAGGAAGAGTGGTTAGACTGCTATTTATACATAGAGATCCATGAAATTTTCTTCGCATATTTCCCTAATGAGCTATACGAGTGGATCGCGAAGCTAGTAGATAGTCAAGGAGGTGTAAGCTCGACAGACCCATTGTGTGGACTCCAGAATTGGTGTGCAGATTAGAAGCATTAGAGGATAAGATCACACATATTGTTGATCACTGGCTTTATCAAATTATAGGAGGATTCATCACTGAGTTCGTGGTAGATACTTCAGTTAGCTATAGAGAGGCAGAACATCGCTTCCTCAAAGGGTCACGAGGTAAGTATGTTAAATCTTTGAACACTTGGATTAAAATGCCACTATGTGAAAAATGGGTTATGCAAATAAATTGATGTTTGGGGCTACGCGAAGTGGGAGAATCTACAGAAGCAAAGGTATTACAGAACTAGAAACTACACCCTTGATTTCACCTCCATGAGGGGGTGAGGAAGAGCTCGTGAAGGTCTCACCAAGAAGTGCGATCAATTGATAAGGTTGAGGATTCCGTGCATACCACCCCCACCCACACCACCACCAGTTTCACCATCTTCACCCCCATCTTCACCCATACCACCTCCGCCACCACCACGAATCAATATGGAAAGCATGATAAAGTTTCCAGTGTTCAAGGGAGTAGGGAATGAATATCCAGACTAGTTTTGGTTCATGATAAAAGCTGTATGGGAAGCGCGGGGAGTCATGGATGAAAATATAAAGAAAGTGATGTTGGTGAGTGCTTTGCAGGATTTTGCGCTGACCTGGTACATTAAGCATTCCAATGACAATCCGAATGCGGGGATCGTAAATATTCAAACTGCGTTAAACAAATAATTTAGCAAGCCAAAGTCAGAGGCACAATCAATCATTGGGTTTAAGGAAATCACAATGCTACTGGGCGAGACCCCTTGGAAGTTGGATTAGATACTGAAGTGCACAATTTCAAAGCCAACATGACGCTGACGGATGGACAACATCACGAATGGTTTGTAGCATCGTTAATGCCACATTTAAGGAACGTGTTGTCACAACAGAGGCTAACAACTCAAGAAAAGGCCTTGGAGATCGCGATGAGATTGCATGAGACCCCGATACAGGATCAAAACGTGGGAGTTCAACAGATCCATGCGCAGTTGAAAATCTTGTGCCTTGAGATGTAGAGTTTGAAACAAGACAAGACGACTTGCCCAAAAGTGTGCGACGAGGTATGGTGCATAAAGTGCAAGGGTCAGGGACATGACAAGAACCACTGCCCAGTGTTCGTGAACTACCTCACGGGAGGAGGACCAATACCATTAAGGCGGGAGGCACAGGCAGGACCGAGTGCGGCACATGCATTATGGTGCACGATTTGACAGAGAGGAGGAAAGCATGCTACATATAACTACCATTTATTACAAAAGTACACGCAGAATTCACAACAATTGTTTGGTAATTTCTGTAGATCAGTGGGACATGATGAGTGCACCTATAGAAGTTATGAGCTGATGATGGATCGGACTCCTACCTACAGAGTTCAGGCCAAAATGTGGGTCCTTGACGAAAATGTAGGGATGGCGCGAATAGGATTTCAGGGGCGCGAACGAGGCCGAGGTGGAGGAGGACCAGGAAGAGGTCGCGAACAACTGCTATGTTATAATTGTGGAGGCTATGACATTATGCCCACAATTTTACAAACCCAACATGGACATCATTCTTGTATTGTACATTGTTTGATCATGAAACAAAGGATTGTCCCACACTGATAGCAAGGTTGCACGATAAAGGAGCACACTAACCTCCCCCGACTCAGAGCGTGCAATTGATATGGTTTGAGCTGCATGAGGAAGACCCTAATGTAAATATTGTGCTCTGAAGTGGAATTATGATAGGGGATGACAAAGGCAAGTGACCTAAAGAAAGTACTTGGGTTCGCAAGGCTCCAACGAAGGAACCAGAGTTTTATTTGGAGCATGCTAAGGAAACCTTCATGGAAGCCAAGAAGAGCTTCACTGATGCCTCCACTTCAGGAAGTAGAGATAGAACAAAGCTGGAAATGGATCCATTGATGCTCACCATGTTCCTGGAAGCATGCATGAAGCTGCTGCGCAACAGAAAGGCTGTAAAGGGGTTGCAGGAACTCATAAATAGATGCGCTCGGACCACTCCAGAAGAATCATGCATAGTCCAGAAGCTCGGAAAGCACATGACATGAACAGGAAGGGTGATGAGATTGACTGTGTAGATCGAAGAATATGAGATAGACCAAGTGATTATGGATCTCAGATCGGGTGCGAACGTCCTGCCGAAGCAGAAATGGGAGTGCATTGGAAGGCCTACGCTGTAATGGTCTCCTATCCAACTGTGAATGGCGAACCAACAAAAGATCCTACCTATGGGGAGATTGCAAGAATCATAGTGGATATCAGAGGAGCAAGCATGATAGCTAATTTCGAAGTCATAGAGATTGTTGATGAAAACAATCCATACCCCATGCTATTAGGAATAGATTGGGCCATTGACATGAATGGGGTGATAAATTTGAAGAAGTGCAAGATGGTTTTTTACAAAAAGTATTTGCCCGTAGTTGTACCTTTGGACCTTGCAAAAGGATTGCGATACACGGAGCCAGTGCGCAACTAAGATAGAGACAACAACTTGGACTGCATCTCCAAGATAACCATGTAAGAGCAAGAGTGGGTGAATCCAACTGCGGATGGACAAATCTCATGGGAGCATGAAAGCTTCTGCACATCAGATTCAGATGAGGAAATAGAACGATGGAAGAAATGGTTACACGAGGTAACCACACCGAACTGTAACATGATGACGAGATCACTATGCTGCTTATCGACGTAGGTAAGGGATCTACCTATGTATGATGGCTTAAGTGAGGTGGATGACTTCCTAAGCAGATTTGAAAGAGAAGTACTGAAACAACAACATTTCGAAGCTTTGAAATGGGTACTGCACGCTACACTCATGAGGTGGTGGGGTACACACCAAAGAAGCTTTGAGGATTGGCGTGAATGCAGGAGGATGATGCGCATCCGGTTTGGGAAGCCTTAGATGTGATTAAAAGACAAGTATGACAAATGGGATGATTCGCGCGTGCACCTCGCAAAATGGAAAAAGGTGTATGGGGAAGAGCCACAACCTGAGTGGGTGCAACTGTTCTGTCATACCCTGGATATTATACCCATGAACTGGTATATAGAGATGGAGCTCTGCCATGGAATGAATGAATAGGATATCTTGCGTGAGGGATTCCTATTAACCTTCACGTTTGAGGATAATTGGTGGGATACTGTTGATGATGCGCTACAAGCAGTAAAATCAGCTATCTTTAAAATACCCCAGGAGCCGATAGAAGTGATTCAGCCTAAATGGGTGACCCAGATGAGCTGCACGTTGGAGTGTTACAACATGAATACTGAAGAATAAGACGAAGATCCGCGGAAAGTTAACATTCCAGAAACTAAAGGCTATCACTAGGTTCAAGGGCCATTGATTGAAGACCTTGATAGAATCGCGTCGGTAAAGACAAAGCAGGTGAACATTGGTACGAAAGCCGAACCTAAGTATGCAACGCTCGGTGACTACTGGGATGATGCGATGGTGGATAAGGTCACTGAGTTACTCCATAAATACCAAGACTTATTCCTGACTAAGATCACAGACTTAAAAGGAATCATTGGTGATTTAGGGATGATGAAGATCACTTAACTCGTCACGAAGCCAGTTAAGCAGAGGCCTTACCGCTCGAATTCAAAGTACAAGGAAAAGGTCCACGTGGAACTAGAAAAAATGCTTGTAGCTGGAATCATTGAGATAGTGGAAGAATCCGACTAGGTAAGCCCTATGGTAGTATAGGAAAAGAAGTAGAAGGGAAAGATAAGAATATGTGTGGACCTTAGGAAATTGAATGACGCATGTGTGCATGATCCATTCCCAACTCTGTTCACAGATGAAGTATTAGAAAATGTCGATGGGCAAGAAGCATATTCTTTTACTGATGGGTTCTCAGGGTACCACTAGATCAGAATCACACCGGAAAACAGGAGCAAGACCACCTTCGCAACTGAGTGAGGCTGCTTTCAATACATTGTTATGTTGTTTGGGTTGAAGAACACACTGGCCATGTTTTTGCACATAGTTGTTGTAGCCTTCAAAGAATACATGCAAAAATTCCTGGAAGTCTATCTGGATGATTGAACTGTATTTGGATCGGTTAAGCACCACATAGAAAGCTTACACTTGATGTTGGATACTTGGCGACGACACCAAATTACACTAAACCTTAAGAAGAGTATGTTTCTCATTCCATTTGGAAGCTTGTTGGGGAATGTGGTCTACAAACAGGGAGTGATGGTAGAGCCTGCAAAGATTGCAGTAATTCTAAATTTGGAAGCACTGTGATGTGTCAAACAGCTGCGTGCTGCTCTGGGACATACGGCGTACTACAGGGCCAATGGAGAAACTGTTGAAAAAGGATGTCACATTTAGCTAGAATGATGATTTCATGAAGAGAATGGATGTACTAAAAGAGAAATTGGCCTCCACACCAATCCTGGTCTTCCAAAAATGGGATGTGGAGTTTCATGTCCATGTTGACGCATCGTGTATAGCATTGGGAGTAGTACTCACAGAGGAGGGTGGAGAGGGCTTGGATCACCCTATCGCATTTGCAAGTCGTAGGTTATCTAAAGCGGAAAATAACTATTCTACAACTGAACGTAAGGGGTTGGATATGGTGTATGTGCTCCAAAAATACTGACACTATTTGCTAGGGGGACACTTCAAGATGTATACATATCATTCCATGCTAAAATACTTGGTCAATAAGCCTGTGTTGGGGGGGAACATATGCAGGTGGCTCTTATTGTTCCAGGAATATGATTTTGAGGTTGTTGTGAAGCTGGGGCACCTGGACATAGGACCTGATCACTTGTCGTGAATTGAGATGGGTGAGGAACCTACTAATTTGGAGGAAGGATTACCTGATGTACAACTCTTTGTTGCGCGCATAGCAGATGACCACTTTGAAGATATAATCAAATTTCTAACAATGGGGACTGAGCCGAAAGAATACTCCATCTAGTAGAAGAAGGAACTAGTGGTGCGCGCGACTGATTTTTCTGTTGTCACAGGGCACCTATATAAGATGGGAAATGATGAGATAATGCGAAGGTATGTACCTAAATTCAAACGAAGTTAGATCCTTACAGAAGCACATGGGGGCATTGCAGGAGGACACTATGCAGGATGAGTGATCGCACAAAAGATTCTCCACACAGGGTTGTGGTGGCCAACCCTTCATCAGGATTCAAAAGCACACTGTAAGGCCTATGATATATGTCAAAGAATAGGTAAACCATCACAGGGGGATGAGATGCCTTTGAATCCACAAATGATGTTGCAACCCTTCAAAAAGTGGGCAATCAACTTTGTAGGACCTATCAAACCTCAGGGAAAGACGGGCATGAGATACGTTATCACCATGATAGAGTACCTGACTCGTTGAGAAGAAGCACAGTTGGTCAAAGTCTGCATGGCCACCATGACTGCAAAGTTTTTGTTTGAACACATGTTGACTTAATTTGGATGTCTGAAAATATTGATGAGCAATCACGGTACACATTTCTTGAACGAAACCATCAACGTGCTAACATAAGAGTTTCAGTTGTATCATCAAAAAAGCACACTGTATCACCCACACACCAATGGGACGATAGAACCATTCAACAAAATACTGGAGATTGTGCTGACCAAAGTATGCAACGCACAACAAAGTGATTGGGACCTGTGCATACCTACAGTACTAGGGGCTTATAGGACAACGTTCAAGAAACTGACGAGATAGACCCCTTTTCGATTGGTTTATGGCATGGAAGCTGTCATGCCAATGGAGTATATTATGCCTAGTATGCGCATAACAGCGCTCACATGTATGACTAACCATGAAGCTTTGGAAGAGAGGCTCGCGCAGTTGGAAGAACTTGAAGAGGAATGGTTCCTAGCTAGCTTCCATTAGTAGGTACAAAAGCAGTGCGAGAAGGCCTGGCACGATCGCCATATTAAGTTGTGCACCTTCAAGGTAAATGATTTAGTGTTGATGTATGACAATAAGTTTGATAAATTCACAGGAAAGTCTAGAATGCATTGGCTGGGACCATACGTTGTTAAGGAGGTCACAGATGAAGGCACGGTATAGCTGGCAAAGCTAAATGGAGAGCCTTTCCCAATCAAAGTGAATGATAGCCGATTGAAGCCCTACACGGGTGGCCTGGCTATCTGACTAGCCGATAGATGCATAGTCTTCATGCTCCAAGTAGCCTGACGAAGGCGTGGGACTATAAAATAATGTAGGGGATGCAAGAATAGGTCTAGGGAAATAGTTCCGACATCACGGTCTTGGAACAATGCATATAGGAGATCCAACAGATAGCCTCTCAATGCGCTGCCCACCTTGCAGTGGTTCAAATAGAGTTGGAGGGTCTCCATGCAAAGATCTCCGTGCCAACATAGTGACTTGAGGGCAAGTCATGATGTTTGTGTTGGGGGCCTATTGGGCATGGAATCCCCCCAAGGCATGTTTTGGGGCTTAAAGCCCAAGTTTTGAGCAAGTCCTTTATAAAAGCTTCATGAATTGTGGGCACATAGCACGAAGTCATAATAGAGTCACAAGGTTGTCCGCACTTATTTTTGTAATGTAATGTTAGCTTGATAGACCTACCCATGGTTCGCAGACCATGGGATTGTATAAATAGAGTGAGGCTCTAAGTGTAGAAGATGGCAGATAACTAATAGAAAGAAAAGAAGCATGATGAGTTTAAGAGACTGAGTCGAAGTGTAAAGTGTGTCTTTGGGTCATAGAGTATGAGAAGGCTCTGCAGTTGAGTGCACAGAGGCCTAATAGTCCACAACTGAGTGCATGGACCCCTGTAGTTGAGTGCCCAGGGCAGGTTGAATCTGCAACCATTGGAAACATTAATAAAGAGAAGTTTTATAAGATTTTTGTGTATCTTTTCATGTTTGATGTATTATCAAGTATGAATTGTAAGTGTATTGTTTATTTGATGTGTGAACTCATATGAATGTACTGTATAACGAAATATAACATAAGGTATCCATTTAAGTGAAGATAACTAACTGGTGTAGGAAGATAAATATGATCACAGGTGAAACTTAGGGAAGTAGCGCAGAGCACTACTCTAGTAGCGCGGAAGCCCAACAACCCCTGGGTAGGGCTATGCAAAGGCAAGTATATCAAGGCAGGGAAGGGCATGGAGTAACCTACGTGAAGGGACTAACATTTGGATCGAATCGACCCCTAAGACATCTGAAGCGTGCAAAAGCCTGGTTACAACACCTCCCCATACTACTTTGGGTGAGACCTCAGTCCGCACTCTGCGGACTATTGTCAAAAGGGCCAATAGTATAGGGATTTGTTCGTCTAATTAACTCCGAACTTGGGTTAGGCCCCAACAAGCCACCAATTCCCTTGAAAGCAGTCAAGAGGGTCATGTTCCTACCAGGAGAGATTACTTAGGACTATTGTGACCAAGATGCCTTCAATCATATATACGAATCTAGATTTCATGAGGTTGTGGCTTGTGGGAAGATAAATCTTGAACCCGATGGAGACAACGTAGAAGGGTTAAGGCATTTAACCTTTAAGGAATTTGAAGGGGAATGAAACATAGAATATGGGCTATAATAGTTGGTCCGTAGCTACAACCTCTAAAGTTGTAGAAGCATAATTTTGACACTGAATAGAAAATAAAATTGGCTTCCATCGGGGACTATTGGGATGAACACACCACCAAGGAAATATTTGATCTCATGAAGAAATATGAGGACCTTTTCCTTTTGTCTATTGCAAATCTCAAAGGAATTAGATGGGAGTTAGGAGAAATGAATATCATGTTAAAACCATATGTGAGACTAGTAAAACACCTCCTTTATCGACTAAAACCAAGGGTCAAAGGGATGGTGGAGAAAGAGATTGATAATATGGTAGTAGCAGGACTCATCTTCTGAGTTGAAGAAGATGAGTGGGTCAGTCTGATTGTCATCCAAAATAAGAAATATTCTGAAGAAATATGGGTCAGTGTAGATTACAAGACCTTGAACAATGCCTGTGTCCATGACCCCTTTCCTACTCCATTCAATAATGAAGTCCTTGATAATGTTGCAGGTAATAAATCCTACTCCTCCATGGATGGGTTCTTTGGCTATCACCAATTCCACATTGTAGAAGAAGATAAGAACAAAACCACCTTCATGACTGAATGGGGCTCTTGTGCCTATCATGTCATGTCGTTCAGATTGAAGAATGCACTGATGGTGTTTTCAAGGATCGTGATTTCTACCTTCCACGAATATATTCATAGATACCTAGAGGTTTATATGGATGATTGGATAATTTTGAATTTATTGGAAAGGCACTCTAGCTTGCTCAGAGTAATGTTTGATCATTGGAAACAACTACAAACTTCTTTGAAATTGAAGAAATGCATTTTCTCTGTCCCTTTTGGAAAACTACTGGGGCATATAGCTTGCAAAGAAGGAGTGTGTGTCGATCCTACCAAAGTTGTAGTAATTCTAAATATGCCTCCACCAACTAGTTTCAAGCAGCTAATATCTACTCGTGGCCACACAGGATACTATTTCATGTTCATCCATAACTATGCACTGATTACGACACCATTGGACAAGCTGCTAAAGAATTATGAGTGGTTCACTTGGACCGATGAATGTGATTATGCCTTTGATACAATAAAAGAGAAACTAGCAAGTGCACCAATCATAGTTTACCTGGATTGGAATAAAGAATTCCATGTCCATATTTATGCATCAGGAATTTCTCTAGGATTTCTTTTGGACTAGCCTGAAGATGGTAACCTAGATCACCTAATTTAATTTTCCAACAGAAAAATTTCCACAATAGAAAGAAACTACACCACTGAACGAGAGGCTCTTGAGGTGGTGTACTCACTGCAGAAGTTTAGGCACTATGTTATGGGTGGTCCATTCAAGTTCTTTACTGACCACTCTACACTGAAGTACCTAGTAAATAAGCTTGTGCTCAAAGGGAGGATTTGCAGGTGGCTCCTACTGTTTCATGAGTTTACATTCAAAGTCATTGTGAAGCCAGGAAAGATGAATGTAGGGCCTGAACATCTCTCGTGTTTGGATTTGGGTGAAGCTAGGGGGTTAATAGATGACCAATTGCCAGATGTTGATTTTTTCCAGGTTGAGGCCATCCTCGACTATTTGGAAGACGTCCCAC
Organism: Pinus taeda; assembly: GCA_000404065.3. Lineage (NCBI taxonomy): Eukaryota > Viridiplantae > Streptophyta > Pinopsida > Pinales > Pinaceae > Pinus > Pinus taeda. The sequence goes on from APFE030720453.1 coordinate 78,466, forward strand.
TATTTATAACAACTAGAAAATGTCTAGAAGAGTACATAACAATCCAAATAAGGGATATGGTTATTAGAAATGAATATTATCAACTAATTGTAGGTCAATTGTACAAGATGTGTCTCGATAAGATATTGCGACGATGTGTCCTCAACCATAAAATCAAGACGTGGTATGGGAATTCCATTTGGGAGTTGTGGGAAGACAAGTATGGGGAAAAGCCACCATGAGAAAGCATTACAAGGTAGACTCTAGTGTCCCATGATTTTCTGAGATGTGAAGGAGTATGTCAAGGAATGCGATGTTTTCCAACTTGTGGGATGACCATCGCATCGAGATGAAATTCCTCTACAGCCTGTGCATGCACTCCAGGTATTCAAAAAGTGGGTTATGGACTTTGTGGGACCTATTAATCTATTGGCGTGTCACTCACATGCCAAGTAAATTATTACTACTATAGAATATTGCACCCAATGGGATAAAGCTACATTTGTTAAAGATTGCACTACAAACACCACTACTCAAATCATCTTTGAGAATATCATCACTCGATTTGGGTGTTCTCAGAGCCTCACTAGTGACCAGGGGACCCACTTCATTAATGAGATAGTCGCGACTCACTTCATTGATGCAAAAATTCATGATTGGGCACCATAAAATCATCCCCTACCATGCACAAGAAAATGACAATGTTGAATATTTCAACAGGTTCCTTAAGAAGGGACTCACCAAGATCTTTTCTGCCAACAGAGACCACTAGGATGAGCAGGTACCAACTACCTTATGGGCCTACCATACCATTTTCAAACGATTACATAAATATATGATATTCTTGCTTATTTATGTCTAAGAAGTTGTAGTACCTACTGAGTTAATTGTTCTCAACCTTTTTATTGTGTAGGTCACTTAGATTTTAGAGGACAAGTCAATTGCAAAAAGGTTGGATGAACTATGGGAGTTGGATGAAGCCAATTTTCTGGCTTATTTTCACCATATTATTGATAAGGAGAGAAAAAAGGAATGCCATGACCAATACCTCAAGAGGAATTATTTCAAAGTAGGGGACAAAGTTCTCCTATATGAAAGTAAGTTTCTGAAACATCCTGGAAAGCTCAAAATACATTGGTTGGGACTATTCATTTTTATGGCAGTTTTGGAGTCCAGAGTAGTTAAACTTACACAACTAGATGAAATCTTATTGCATAGATAGTTGAATGAAGCATGCCTGAAGCCATTCCATTGCCCAACCACTTATTAATCAATTGATTTGATCTCTGAAGGGGGATTTTAGGTAGGTTTAGGATAGAGTCAGTTAGTTAAATTTGAATTTGGATCAGTTATGTCAGTTTTGAATAAAGTCACTTGCATCAAGTTTGTTAGTTATTTGAGTGCATCCCTCCACAAATGACTGTGGTCAAGGAAACGCACGTGGCAGTCATCTTTCCATCATAGTTATTAATAATTCCCCGCGTCTTTTAAAATCTGGTTCAAATATCTCCCATAATATCCCTGACACATTCTGGTAATCAAGTTTTTGGTTCTCCCATCATCTCGTAATAATTGACCACCATAATCATCTGCCTTTTGAGTTTTTGCATAATCCAGATTAGGTCTAGGCCACAGTCATTGTTAATGCCACAATTTGAATCAAGTATAACAAGTTGCCATATTTATTGGTTAAGCAGTCTAATCACAAGCATCATATCAATTCTTTCTATATAGTTTGCATGGAAACGTTGATCTCTCCAGTGTAAAATATTAGGTGGTCGAACTACTCACTCAGGCTTCAGTGTCAAATTCCCTTGGTTCTTAGTCCAAATTCAAGCCCCCTATGCCTTTTTTATATAGTCAACGAGTTATAATCATGATTGAAGTATCCAAAACTACTATTCCCACCCCTTTGTTTGACCCTAGAGTGAAAAAATTTAGAATATTTTTAGTAAATATGAGAAGGCCATGCTCGTCGACAATGATTTATCAGACCCCTTCCATTTCCCCACACTTAAGCACGAAGTCTTCACAACATATGCAACCAGATAAGATGGAAGCCACTCTTTTAGGATAAAAGAGGATTACAATTGTCCATGCTAATGAATTTGAGGAATTTATTAGTCTTTGGAACTTTAGGCGTGACCATGCAATGTACCAAGTTCCTTATTAACTAGTTGCATGGAGGTTCCCTCTGGCTCGATAGGGAGTACCCAATACATACTAGTGACATCCAACAATTGGCAGGCCTATCTACTGTGGGAGTCATAATGTCTTCTATGTTCAAGAATACCTCTAAGCACAGAATAATGGTTATTTGATCTTGTCTAAGAATATCATAGTTTTTAAGGGTTTTTTTAGTCCATGGTATTGACAAAGGCTCTAAGTATATAAGGAAGAGAAAACCAAAGGGCTAGATGTGTAAGAGAAAGGTTTTTTTCATGAATACTTCTATCTGAAGTATATTTTGTATTGTAAGGGCTATGGTTATTGTTAGTGTCAGCCTTTACAGCCTTCCTTTAGTGATCAAATATGCTCTTACAAAGTGGTCTGAGAGTGTCAAGGTCAAATTTTGTCATTTCAGTGAGTCTTCAAGCAAAATTTGGTCACTAGGCATTAGGTCTAGGGTTTGATTTCACTCCTTTCAAAGTTGCCCAAATGTCAGTCTATGTCACTATTCAGCTGAGTCTATCATCATTCCGAAGGTTGTTATCATCATGTTAGGTTCCATTGGGTCATTTTACACTTTGTTCATGCCTCAGTTGCGCCTAGGCAAGGTTCATTTCCCTCTCCTAGGGTTTTGAAGGCAATTTCTCTTGATTGGTCAAATCATTAGCAAAAATTGTATCCTGATGTTCATACACTTTCCCCTATCATACCTTATTAAACACTTCCCATCACTGAGATCCCCCAAATTCCTCATTTTTGCACAAACCCTAGTTTCTTGCCACAACTTGGCAATTTTCTAGGCTAGGCCTATGTTTTGCCCTTTTGGACCCCTTCCCCTCACTTGATCTCTTAGATTCTACTTTCCCCTGCTTCCTAACATCCCTCCCTACTTCCCAAAATTTCCCCAATAATTTATAAGCCCCTTATCCCCTTCATTTTGCTTCATTTCGACAAAATCCCTTGTTTCACACATCAGGATAAGTTTCAGTCAAAAGATGTTTCAGAGCAATAAAAGATGAATTTTGAAAAACTTAGAGAGGTTTTTGTCCAAAATAGGCCAAGGAAGAAAAATATCCTTCAATTTTTACATAGGTTTCATGGTTTTAGGGAAATTTCAAAAATAAAATTGCCTCGGGAGAATTGATGCACCTCTGAAGTGACCTTGGGAAAATCAAGTTTTCTTGTAGCTTGGTTGGCCAAATAACTTTCTTGATGAGTCAAAGGATAACTAGACAAAAATATATTTCCAATGAACTATCATGTGCTCAATTTGGAGTTGAGGAAGGCATTCAAAAGTTGACTGTGTTGGATACCTATACCAATAGGTTTCATATTTCATGATTGGCAAACACAAGTGCCAAATATGCTCCATTTTGCTGCCACAAAGGTTCCATATTTGCAAGAAAAGACAAGGTCTGTATATGCCTGCTTATTACAAAAGTTTTTATGGATGACCCAACAGTCTAATCTGGATCATGCCATGTTTTCAATTTATGTTGTAGAATAGAGAAATAAATCTGTCCAAACTGTTTAATCTTGGTAGATCAGTAGCTAGGTAGAGAAACTAAGGTTCCCAACTGCTTAATCTGGGGCCTTGGAAGGAATAAGGGTAGTATTAGATAGGAAATGAAGCAAAAAAGCCAATGTAAAAGAAAAAGCACGCAAAGGGTTTGCAAGTCCAAGTGCACCCTCCAAGAAGAAATAAAAAATGTTAGGCAAATTAGTTGGGTAGGTAGATGGGGTTGCAGAAGTGGTGTTTCTTCCAAGATCAACTGTGCTAAACATGTATAGGCAAAGTAACATAGTGGAGCATGACTAACTTCCTTTTTTTATTTGTATATCACTCATTACTAACACCCCTTCACAAGTTGTGTACATAAGAGAAACTTAAGGCTTTGTGATGGTTCTTATGGCTTTTAAAAGCCACATTTCTTGTGCAAAAGTCTTTTCATTTTGATCTACTCTTTACACTAAGTTGTTTTCAAGAAAACTTGGTTGTATTGATCCCCATCCATATTTTCCTCCCACATTAATAGCTAACTCTATTATTTAGCTCCCTATACTTCATTTCCCCTATTATTATAACACCATGGTGTATAAAGCGCACACAATGTATAGATATCCCCTCCTTGGCACTATAGCCATAATTTCCACTCCCTGGGAATTGAATTAACATCTAGTTAAGGTCAAGAACCCATGTTTAACCCCGTTTCTCCATCTGAACCCATATACTTACCCAAGTCTCCATTTTTGCCTGAAAACCCTTAAAGAAACCATTTTGAGCCCCTTATACCTCTCCGCCTTATCCTAAGGTTGATAGCCAATTTGCGCCTTTTCATATAGTTTCACAAAACCCCCTTTTCCTAAAGTTTTGCCCCCATATACTTTGTACGAAAAATTTGCATGAAATACTTTGGTTTTTACCGTTTCCTAATGTTGGCGGGCAAATTTGATTTTAATAAAGAAAACCAACCAAAACCTTTGAAAATCATTCATAAAGTGGAGGGTCCCGCCGGGCACGCTTGTCGAAAAATATTATTTTATAACCCGCCCACCGACTGTTATCATCCGTGCAACTGATCGACCCGATGACCGTCAGATCGCGGCCTTCCCAGATCTACGGTCAATAGCAATTTCAGAGGGGCCCGACGTCCGACCCTTAAAAAATGAGGAGTTTATTTGCCGTGCAGGTTCATTGCCCGACGGCCGTCCGATCATGCGCCCGCAGATCAACGGCTCTCATGAATTTTGGAAGGCCCTCGACGTCCAACAGATACCTTCCGATATTTGTCAGACGCTTGCATCACGTGGGGACACGCGTCACTCCTAAATTCCGTCGGAGCCCCCTCTGACAGATTCCTTGCCGTGCAGGAGGGGCCCCGATATGGCGACACCTGTCCTCCCACGTCCCCGCCCTGCTGTTACCCACGTCATTGCCACAACCGCGCACCCCGTCCCCCATTCGCCCACCTGGCCGCCACCTCATCGCCCCTGTGGACCGGTCTCAGGCCGCCACGTCACCCGATGACGTCCTGCTGACGTCATCCAACTCGGACCCACATGCTGACGTCATGTTGACGTCACTCAAAAAACGCGCCAATAAAGCAAAAAGGTCATATTTTTAAGGTTTTTCGCGTTTTTTTTGTTATTTTCTGTGAAAAAGACCTCTGCGCTGTCTGCATGCACATTACGACGAACAATCAACCAGCCTACTCCAGACCATCCGCAGAAGCTCAAAGCGCCAACCCAATTGCTATTTCATCCCGAGCTACTGGTTAAACAGTTATTTGTCTGTCCATCTCCTCGCAAACTGGTTTTTTCACAATTACTTGTAAAATACACCTGAACATGGCAAAATACTGAAATTTCACGGGAAAACCAAGTATATCCTGTTTCCCCTGGACAATTTGAGGTCAAAGTACATTGGCAGAGCCATTCTATACTTCAATTTTAGTGAAAACCCTTCTCTGTTCGCGCAATCGTGAACTCATTAACCTGCTCCTAAATTGTCAAAGGAGGTCTGTTAAACTGTATAAGAAGCACTCTCAGAAAGCCCAACACTATCCTATTCTGCTGTAAAGCAATCCTGCTACTCTGTGTTCCTCTCAATTCCATTTTCTCAGTTAGCACGCTCATCATCTCAAGAAACATTTGACAGACATGGATACCCCCTCAGCATCAGTGGCCCTCAATGTTACTCCCTTGAACGCTCCTCAGAGAGAGCTGGACTGGCAAGATTTGGCAGACCTAGATTACCAAATCTCAGAGGACACCCCATCCAAATGTACATTTCACATTCATTTGTTAAATGAGCTCAGGGCTAAGCACAGAGATGGAACAGATATCCTAGGCATTTGGGAGTCCTCCCTCCCAATCTTCAAGATGCCCCAGGTCAACCAGTTCCCTGACCTCATCCACTTGTGTGCTGTCTGCTATGACCCTATACACAGGGTTGTGCTCAACCCTCAAGGTGCAGTTGTATTTTACACCACCCCTGAGGCCATCAGGGAGATGGTCCAATTCAAAACTCAAAGGAAATTGGTTCCTTTATCCCTGCTGGACCTAATCAATCAAGGAGCCAAGGTACTCACAGAGGCAGAGATCCTAAAGCTTAATCAGTTGTTTATCAAAAAATCTGACACAGTGCTGCATCCTCCCATCTTTGATGGCTATCTAAATCAACTGGGCCTGGACCTAGCATACATGATAATCTCAGTGCTGGGGTACAAATCAATGGAGTTCATAGAGGAAACTGTGCTAGTAATGATGAAAATGTTTTCCCCTGGTAAGGCCCCCATTTGTTATGACTATGCTACATATATCTCTGACAAGATACATGAGCAATTTCTGCACTTATCCAGAGAGAGGGTGTTCAGATACACCTCATATATTTATCATCTCATTCTGTATCATCAAAATGAGAAGTTCTCTTTTGAAATCAAGAGAACTGATGCAACAGGAAACCCAAGATCAGTGGTATACTGGAGCTCAGTCTTCCACATCCTTGCATATTCACCATACACTTATTCTAAGTTCATAGACTTATTCATCCATCCAGCTTTGTCTCTGCTCTTGACAGCACCCCCTCCAAGACTCTCTGATGAAATGCAGAGGATTCTGCAACTGTCCAGTGCATACAGCATAGGAGATTGGTACTTTTACCAGCATCACACTGTGATTAGAATATATGGGTGTGAGCTGCGCCCATACAAGCTGCCCAGATTTGTGCCCATGAGGCTCTTTGCCTTGGAGTATTTCAGGCAATTTGGCAATGCTGACCAGGTGCACTTTGCAGGAAAAGGTAAAAAGGCACAACTTAAAGTTAGAAACCAGCTTGGCCATTTCATCCTAAACAGAAGAGAAGGATGGAAAGAAGCAGATAGGATGTTGGAAGGCCTTGGCCTAAAACAAAGCTTCCTATGGAAGCCCTATGACCCCAACAACTTTATATCCCTGAGAAGGCAGAAATGCAAGCTCTCTAGCTATGAGCATGAGAGCATGTTCCACATTCTAAGACATGCTAATCAACCGAAGTGGAGAAGAAACACCCTAGAAGAGCCTGTGTCTCAAGAAGAGTTAGTTGAAAGGGCTAGAAGGCATTTATTAAAAATGGCTGACTTGGAATGTCCTTCTCAGGTGCGTGCTCTACCAAATCCTCAAATGAGAGCATCTGCTTCATCCTCAGCAACACAACAAGAGGCAGTGCAGACTACCAATCAAGGGTAGAGCAAGGGCAAGGATAAAGTGATGGAGGAACAACAGGGCCAATAGGGCCACCAACAGCAGCCCCAGCAGGAACAACAACAAACAGACCAACAGGGTCAGGACAAGCAGAAAGGAGAGGCGCAAACAGCTACCCAAGAAAAGACAACATCAATGGCGCCTCCTAGACAGGATTCCAGAGTGGACTCCTCCATCCTCCAAACCCCTCAAAGGGAGGATACTAACAGAAAAAGAGAGAGGGAAACCCCCCTCACTGAAACATCAAACAAGCGGCAAAGGCTAAATCCCTTCTCAGAGGAGGAGATGCAAAGTATGGAGACTTCTGCCAGCTCCCTGCAGCAGGAGCAAGATAAGGCAGCATTAGGAGAGGTGAGCTCCTCAGGGCAACAGCAGGGCACAGCTGCAGCCATAAAAGAACAGTTTAAAGAGGCCAAAAGAAGGAGTGAGCCAATAAAAATTCGGCTCTACAATCACCTGTTAAATATGGCTCCTGCAAATCAGCAAAGGCTCATGGCTGCATTTGATGTGCAGGAAGGCAAGATGACCATGAGCCACTTCACTCTGACAGTGCAGCAACCACAAACAACTGCAGATTATATCAGGACTAATTTGGAAGTTCTGTCAAAAGACATCCACCCCATAGATCAGATCGAGCTTCACAAACAGACGGGTGAGATGGTCTATGCCACTTTGGCAGACAAGACCTTGATTAATTACAGGCTGCAAAATAGCCTAAACAACACTGCAGCACAGCTTGAATTGGAGAAGGCATCCTCCCAAGCTAAAGATAACAGAATCAAGGCATTAGAGGAAATAATCATAGAGTTTGGGCATGACCCCAATGACGTTAAGGCTGTACAACAAGTCCTTAAGCTGAGGGATGCAGACATGGCTGCAATAAAAAGGAAATTGAAGATCCCCCCAACTCTACATCCACAGACAGATGAGGTTGCCCAGCAGAGGCAAGAAAAGGATGCAGCTTCATTATTGATGACATTATACAAGGAGCTGATAGAAACACAAGAAAAGCTGCAGGATACAGAGACTACATTGGAAGCAGCATTGCAGAGGAGGGAGGCAGGGCAATCTTCCAAGCCACCTACAGAAGCAATAAACCTTGAGGAAACCCCTCAAGATACTGTCCCTCCAAAGCAACAGGCACAGCAGGATGCTCCAGGCACCACAGCACCAACCACCTCAGCACCAACAACAGAGCAGGCTGAGAGCCTGGACATGCAAAAGCTGATGCAAGAAATACAGGTACTGGAAGCTCAGATGTCAGAGCTCAGCCAAGCCCAAGACAGCTTAGCAAAGATAAATGAAAAATATGACAAATCTAAGAAAAATGTGGATGAGAGGGAAAGAGAAGTAAAAGCTCTGAAGAAAAGAATTGCAGAGCTAGAAAAGGAGCTCAGTTTTGATAAAGTTACAGCAGAGCTCAAGCAAGTTATCTGGACCACCATTGGACAATCAATAACCAACCAATGGGAGTATATTGAGGCCATATATGAGCAGGTGGCACTCATTAGTAGAGCACGAAAAGAATTGCAGAGAGCAAGGGCATCTCTAGGCAATATGCTTGAGATTGCCCCCAAGATGATAGAAGTGCTCAATTACAGGACAAGTTCCCAGCTGGTGAGAATGGGAATTGGAAACAGGACTGAAACAATCTCTTTAATCAAAAGAGTCCTGACAATGAAGAACC
>APFE030720459.1:0-15629 GCA_000404065.3 Pinus taeda
CACATCATCCATGTAGTGATATTGGATCATACATATAATATATTAACATATTACAACATTTACCATTTAAATTTTTTCATATTCCATGTCTTGGTACATTCTTTGGGAAAATAGTGTCATCCCCATAGTTTTCCAAGACATTTATAATCATGTAATTTAGTTGTCCATGATAGTACTTATTTAGATTACATGTCAATTGAATAAGTGATTATACTCTGCAAAAAAATTGGTATTTTATTTATACTTTATTCATTGCGGGTATTATTCCTCTAGAATCTAATAATTTATCATACACTCCATATAGAGTGGCATTTACTTCTCAATTGAATAATATATTTTTTTTAATATTTCAAAAAATTATATTATTTTTACTAATATATTTATGGTGAATTTTTAACTTATCTTATTTAAAATTTAATATAAAACCAAAAAATATAATTTAAAATATTAAATTTATGTACTATGAATTAAATTTTATTTTTTAACCTAAGTTTATCAAAAACAACAACACAAAACTATTTTAATTTCAGATCTAATATTTTAGGTATTTTTATTTTTTTGAAATAATAACTTTTATTTTTGGAGGGGCAAAGCTCATTAAAACACATGAGTTTATATATATAGAAATTGATTTTGTCTAGTGGGGAGCGATTTTCTATAGAAAGGTCAAGATACTTATGAAGGATGTAATTCTTGTGCAAAACTGACTTCAACATTAACCTTATTAGTCACAATTATAACCAAAATATACTAAATTTCTTATTTACTCATAATTTCCAAATAGAGTAATTTTCATGTATTTTTACTTGTAATAACTTTAACACATTAATTATTATTAATTATTAAAATACACATTAATTTCCAATGCGCTCTTGTTGCTGCTGTTACGCAAACCTTTGTTGGGCTATTCTCTTCAGCTGCTCCAAATTCGTTTCAGGTACTCTGTTTATTTCCTGTGTTTATTTAAATTTTAGATAATTTGTTGTTAATGTAATTTTGTTCTTTCTATTTCATTTTCTTTAATTAGTTTAATCTCTTCCAACCAGGCTTCTGTCCTCCTTGTTTTGATAATTATTTTATGATATTTCGATTTAGATTTCATTTCTGTGCAGCGTTTCAATTTTCTGTTGGTTGCAACAAAAATCACATGTAGGAACATAATTGGCCACATCGCTGGAATTATCCAGCTGATCATAATCGCAAACTTCGGTAGATCATCATTTGTTTGAATTTTTTCACTCGTTTCTGTGAAGCTAACCAATTTGAACGTAAACCAAAGCTTTCAAAGAATTAGTGAGGGCTCCATTTATTTGAAAATTTTCACTCGTTTCTGTGAAGTTAATCAGTTTGAATGTAAACGAAAGCCCTCAAAGGATTAGCCACGGCTCCAGTGATGCCCTCCCTCCGCTCCGCTTTCCGGTATATTCCCTCCACATTTCTCAACATTGTATTTGCATTTCTTTCTAATTACACATAGGGCAAAGTGTCAAAATTATAAATATACAAATATAAGCTCATGTTTTGGAAGATGGGTTGGACGACCATTTCAACCGTTGCCAAAAGACCGTATTGTTATGTTTTTAACGTAAATTTAGTATGACTATTATCCACTCCTTTTAAGAAGTTTTCAAATATTTTAGCTAAAAGGATTTCAGCTGGTGGTAGTTTACTTAAGTTCCGTCGTACTTACGGTTATGACGAGTGGAGGTTTTCGAAAATTTCGTTATGTTTTGGTGGTGGAGGTGTAGGTGTAAGGGGTGGAGGTGGAGGTGGTGGTAGGGGTGGAGGTGGAGGAGGAGAAGGTGATTGAGGAGGAGGTGTACATGTATGCAGATTAAAAGGAGGAGGAGGAAGAGGATGTGGACATGGAGGAGGTGGTAGTGTAGGAAGAGGAGGAGGAAGAGGAGGTGGTGGTGGAGGAGGGGTCAAAGGTGAAGGTGTTGGAGGCGGTGGAGGTCCAGGTCGAGGAAGAGGAGGTGGGCAAGGTGGGAGAGGAAGAGGAGGAGTAGGAGGAGGAGGAGAAGGAGGTGGAGTAGGTGGAGGTGGAGTAGGTGGAGGTGGAGTAGTAGGATGTGGTGGTGTTGGAGGAGGTGGAGATGGAGGTGGAGGAGGTGGTTGAGGTGGAGGTGGTGGTGGTGATGGTGATGGTGGAGGAGGAGGAGGCGAAGGTGGAGGTGGAGTTGTAGGTGGTGGAGGAGGAAGAGGAAGAGGTAGTCGAGGATGAGGTGGAGCTGGAGTTGGAGGTGGTTGTGGAGGAGGCAGTTGTGGAGGTGGGGGAGGTGGTGGTAGAGGAGGAGGACCAAGACAAGGCGAAGGTAGAGGTGGAGGTGGTGGAGGAGGATGCAAAGGAGGAGTTGAAGGCAGAGGCTTAGGTGGTGGAGATGGAGGTGTAGGGGTGGAGGTTGTGGTGGAGGAGAAGTACGAGGAGAAGGAGGTGAGGGTGAAGGTGTCGGAGGAGGTGGAGGTCGAGGAAGAGGAGGTGGGGGAGGTGGTGGAGGCAGAGGAGGAGTAAGACGAGGAGGAGCAGGAGGTGTAGGAGGTGGAGATGGAGGTCAAGGGAAAGGTGGAGGAGGTGTTGGAGGAGGAGAGCATGGAGGAAGAGGAGGTGGTGGTTGTGGAGGTTTATATATCATAAATTGATGTGGAGGTTTTCCAATATGTATTCATTCTAAGGGTGGATGGGGTCAATTTTCTAGACAAGGAAAAGGGATGAGAAATATTTGGAGAGGATGATTTATAGCTAGCAATGGCAGAAATTCACAAAGTGTTCATCATAATTTAAGGATTGAGAGCGTTTGGATGATAGCGCCTGAGATAAAAGGACACTAAAACTAAGATATAAAATCATCATGAGAATTGGTTGAATGTTCTCCATATGGATCTCACTATGATCCAAGATGAGGACTTGATGACCCAGTGGAGTAAGTGGCTCATGGGAGTCGATACATAGTGATATATATGGGAGCTAGCCAATGGGATAGCATGATGGGATGATCATTCCATGGGTTGAGGTACTTGAGATGAAAATTTGATGAATTTATGGTTGTGATCAGGAGAGCCTTCACATGGTTGAGTGTGGTATTAAAGGAGATCTAACTTGTTGATGATCTTCGATCAAATGAATTAGATGGATCAAGCGAGTCCTTAATTTATATGGATCATGGGTCCCTTTAGAGTAGACTTGGTAGGTGAGGATCAAAATTGAGACATCATTAGCAGGATTAAATTGTGGAGTTTGGAAGGATGGGTTGCATCTGTGATGAGACATTAATGTGGGACACTTGGTTAGCGGTTTTGTGTAGTCATGAAGGCTTGGATGTGGAATTCTTTTCATATCTATGGAAATGATGAGTGGAACAACTTAACCGAGGTTAGGAGTAGTGGATATAAATAAAACTCAGTAGAGCACCTTGAGGTGATGTTGGAAGCATTGGGACACCATGAGAGGATTCAATGATTGATTTGATGATTTACAAGTTTCTCAATCTCTTCATGAACCTGGTTATGGATAAGTTAGTAAAGTTGATAGATAAAATTGACTTGGAGGACCTTACAATAAGTAGGATCCAAGTTTATTTGAGTTGGGTGTGTTGATGGTCCTACATACAAGAGTCACAACACTTCACAATGTGGAGGAGATTCTTAAATGTCATGATAGTGAGCTATGTATAAGTATGTGATGAGAGTGTTGGAGAAATGATTGATGATGGCATAAGGACATGCATTCTTATGGTATGTATATGACAGTAAATTTAGCAACCCAACTAGTGAAAAATTTGGGGGCCAGTAGTGCATATAGACATGAGAGATTTATGTTGGAGTATGGAGAAGAGCCATAAGCTTTGTATTTCAAAGGTGAATAATATTATCCCATCAATATTGAGCTCCCTTTATGTTTATTATCTTTGATGATTACACCATAGTCAGAAATTTACAACATTAAATAGGTATGTATCATTGAGTCATGATGTTATTTATTTCTTATTTGGATCATTAGATGGTTTATTCATAATATTCTCAACAACTTGATTTATTTTCTCACTGTAGCGAGTTACTACCCTTATAGAGTCCATGAATATTAAGGGATGAAGATACCTTAGTTAGTACAAGCATGAAGGAATGTTGAGTTTACATTTAAATTTTGTAGGTTAGAAAGATGTTGGAAAATATGGAAATCCACTCCATTATAAGGGAAGTATATTCCATAGAATCATTCCTAGATTCATGTTAAAAGTTATGATTTCACTCTTGGAGATGACATGGGGAGAGTCAATCTATGGAAGTAAATGTGCTGATGAGAACTTTAAACTCAAGAAAACATGACTAGGTATGTTAATTTACATTTTCCTTTTATTGTGAAAGTTGTTCATTACTAGATGAATACACATTTACTAAGTACATGAGGTATGAAAATTAAACATACCAAAGAAATGATTAAAAAATTTTGATACCAAACATACACCATTATGCATAAAAGGTGTTGAAACACAAAAATTATATGAAATTTTTGTTGTAGGGAAATTAGCATATTGTCTTTACATTTATAATTCCACTTAACCATAAACGATTTCATCAAGATATTTGATCACAAACTTCAAAAGCTGGTTAAAAGCACTGAACTTTTAGTTGCTACCATCCTTATTTATTATATAGACGCATTCAATGAAGAGTTCTAGTTTTTCTTAACCGAGAAAAGTTTACAAACTTTGAGGGAGGTTCAAGGAAATGATGATAAATATAGAACTAAACATAGTAGCCTCGAGATAAAGTGATGTGCTTGGTTCATTAACATAATCAAATTCTAGATCTGAAAGAAAACCTAGTGCAATATATATAATCAACTCAACCACATATGCAATGGTAATGTTGTGAAGTTATTGAAAACTTCAAACATCTATTTCAAGAGTTTAAAACCCAAGGGATTGGAATAGAAAGAATAGAAAAGGGCCAAAATCAAATTAAGAGAAATTTTGGCTTTGACAATGATGAGGGTATATGAGAACTAAGACCCTCTGGTCCCTATGAATCCATGGTGTTGGGAATATCAATATTGCCAAATTAAATTTACTTTCCCTTAATTTATAAAATGGATTAAAGAAGCTATGCCTAAAGACACACATGGGCCAAATCATATAATTTTTATTGATGAAGATGATTTCATTTGTATTTGAGAGTATATGGTTTTATATATTATAAAACATATATGGGTGAGATAAAGGTGAAAAGTAGAGGTGTTGACGAGGTACAGGAGATGTTTCATTGTGGCAGGGTTTTTCTAAAGCATATACGGGTGTGATACAGGAGAAGAGAATAGTTGGTGAAAAGGTTGAGTATCTTCTCACCTTGTACATATAGGATGGCATAGAAGGAAGTGAAGTGCGTCACATTCATGAGTTGGGAATGGACCTGTGTAGGATTAAGGCGACTCTAGAGCATAAATCTTATAACTTAAGCACAATATTTCGGTAGAAATCACATAAGAGAAAGTTTTGGCCGACGCGTTCTAACCAACAATTATATTTCATCATAAGTACCAGAATGACGAACCACAATTGTTGGTTCAAAACGCGTCGGCCAAAAATTTCTCTTATCTGATTTCTATCGAAAGTCTTTGCTTAACTCATTATGGATCACAAAAGTTTGAATACATAAACCTTATAATTGTCTACTCTTATTCACAATAGATTTATTGATCAGATATGAAGGCAAAAATGTGTCTAGAGAAGTGAATCTTCCACCTCAAACACTTCATTTCATAGATCTATTGTTAAAGATCACAAATCTGGATATTCTCAATCCCCTTAGTACATTAGGTTGTCAAAATGTAGGAGTAGCATTAGATATGGAGAGTCTGCTTCACTTTTTTCCATATTAGAGTTTTCCTCCATCGATGTGCATCGGTTCGGTGGTTTGGCCATTACTTATGAATTTAATACTCCCACGGAAATCCCTCTCACTTTTTTCATGTCCGCACTTATCCATTGATTCAGCTGAAGATCTATGTGACTGTCAAGTATGGGCATTTGATGTGGTAGCCTTCCAATTTTTTATCAAATCCCCACATGGAAAATCAATATTATTTTCAGTTTGGGTCATAGACAACATAAAACAATTAAAACACAATATCATGCACACTCTGGGTATCATGATGCTCCTACACAATCTGATCTTCAGGGGAAAATCCATGCAGGAAGATGTGATGTTACAAGATTATAACATCCTCCCATCATCCACCATCATATTAAACTTGAGGCTTCGGGGAGGATCACCTCGACCAAGAAATTCAAAGTGCACACAAGGAGTGTTCGCATCTAGCATTCCCAAAGGAACATAATCGAATCAAGAGAAAGTAAATGGAGTCTTTTTGTTCATAGATATCCTCAAGGGAAAATCTGTTGCCTCAACAACACTAGATCGGAAACACAATTTACCCAACCCCTACATAATGGAACAACTGAATCAAATCCCAGTAATAACTATAAATCTACAATAAACAAATGATTTGTGCATAACATATGAATCTCAAGCAGTACTATGCAGATTCAATAGTTTTTGGCCAAAACCAGTGGATCTCTTTCATTGGATATTCACAAATTGGACAACAAATTGTGATAAGAACCTTTGCTCCAAGGGCTTTTTCATAGTAAAATTTGCATTTGAGAGGATTGTGAATATATATTACAAGAGGGTCCATGGTTTTGGGGCTCTGCGGGACTTTTCGGCACCCCTTGGTTCCTAGATTTCGATGCAATATAATGGTAGTATCCCGAATGTCAGTTTGGGTAGATTGCATAATGTACCCCTACATTTTTTGCTCCATAAAGTGAAAGAAGCCATTGGGAACATATTAGGGTGATACATAAAGAAAGATACACCAATATTTGAGCAACAAATCTACACAATCTTCATAATTTATGTGGAGGTAGAATTCAACAAACAATTGTTGGATCATATTCTATTGACATAGAACAAGAAGTGCTCAACATAGTTCCTAGATTTTTCGAACACAACATTTAGATGTCGAATAATCCAACAAATGGGACATCCACAAATTCATATCATGATGCTAAGAAAGTGCCTCAAAGGAAGAAGAAAACAAGAAATCAACCCAAGGGATGGAAATTCCCACTGAAATTTCCTGACGAAGAAGAGGATGATGAAGAAATGGATCCTCTTACCAATGAAGAAGCCAAAAATACACAAGAAAACGTAGAAAACATGAGTGTTAATAATGAATTTTCAGGAACTCCAGCAAACACATCGACACAGGAAATGGTCCCTGTAGCAATGGAGACAAGGGACTCAAAATCTCATCATGTATCTGAAAGTTTAGATTCAGATAAAGAAAATCCAAGAATGAATGAAGGGACCCAGCTAGCACTTGTAATGCCTTCCCAGGGAGAATGAAGAAATAAAAGGAGGAAATGGAGAAAAGGGTAACATGTTTACCACCATTTTGGAGTCATATTTTTGGTCTCTTTGATCACCAATTTTGATTGGCATGATTAAATGCATTATCAACATCTACAACATATAATTTTGTTATCATTATAAGATTATAATTTTTCCTGAGGAAAAAAGAATATATTAATTATAAATAATTATAAAAGGATCTAATTTTCAAATACACATTGAATAGTATAGTGGTTGTTATAAAAAAAGCTTTGTCATTCATGATGTCAGGTCAATTACCAAAATAAGTTAAATTTTATTAAATTGACCATGGATAAGTTAATGCAAGCATTCAATTCATTTGAAGTGTGTCTCTTGCATTGGATACAATGCATGCATAAAATCATCATACAAGTTATTTGTATCAAGTTTATAGAAATTTTGTTTAGTGACCTTCGATATGGTATATTAAATAGTTGTTAAAATGAATTCATGTTGCCAACAATAACCAATAGGGTGAGATACAAACATAATTAGATGTTAAAATGAATTCATGTTGCCAACAATAACCAACGTTGTGAGATAGAGACATAATTAGATGTTAAAATGAATTCATGTTGCCAATAATAACCAATAAGGTGAGGTACAATATGTCTGCTAGACTTTTAATGAGGTGTAAATAAATGTTTACATATTTCTTTTGGACTTTTACATGGGGGTAGATAAATGTTTACTCTATTCCACACTCCCCCAACCGATAGAGTCAAGACCACAACGGATGAATTTTTCTAAATGTCTTAATCTAATTACTCCAGGCCCAGTATTTTGGAAACTTCAATAGTTGTTCAACACCTACAATCATCACTCGTCGCCTCCAAGTAGTTAGAAAATTCAAAAGCTCCCCAATACGCCTAATAAGACTATGACATGTTGATTTTAAACAATTCAATAAAACTGTTGATTTTAAACAATTGAATAAAACTACATTAATTTTGTGGAATGAAGAATGGAAGAGATGGTGGATGGGGTGCGCATTGGCTATAGGAAATGAGAATGAAGAAATTGGAATTTTCCACTTTCAACTTCCCACCTAGATAGTCTAGGTTCCATTGGGCATTATTGGAGAATGGGTTCTGAGCAATTGCAAGTGAGTTTTTCATTAATTATTATTGTTCTTTTTCATTTTATTAAATGTTATATTAATAATTTGTTTTAGAGATAGCAATATAATAATTTATTGGATGTATTTGATGATATTAGATTGATAGCTGCGTGTCATTTTTTGTTTGTAGATTTTATATTTTAGATTTTATATCAAACACACAATATTCATATATTCAATCTGACGCTCTTTATATATTCCAATACAGGCCGAACACACGACCATCATATCGTATATACAGACCGAACACACCACCAACAAAGATACGGAGGAAGCAATTGGGCATGCCCATTGTTTCCGTCATCAAGAAAATCATCACATATTGGCTATTGTGAAATCCGGAACGATGACGAAACGGCTATGAAAGAAACGGCTCGAATTCAAGAAAGACCGTTCATAAAAGAAAAAAGTTACTTAAATTTAGAAAGTAGAATGTTAATTTTTAATTTTAGTGATAGCTTGAAAAAGAAAAAAGTAAACTAAATTTAAATAAGCAGTCTACAAAAACAAATCATTAAATTAAAAAAATACCAACCAAAATAATAAACCTTTAAATTTGAAAGAAAGGTAAAGTAAAAGATTAAAAGTTAAATTTAAAAACATTGTTAATTGCTTCTCTTGTGGTGTTTCATAGGATGCAAATAGATAGTCACCGCGCCTATCAGGCGCCTATCATCCATTGTGAGCTTGGTGCATAATCGCACTCCTCAATTGTGTATGGAGGTTAAAAAATTGGCAATTTCAAAGTAAGAAAGACCGAACAGTTGATACCATTTTCAGTCTAATTTCACTCCATTGTGTCTCGAGGTAAAAAAGATGGCAATTTCAATGTAAGAAAGACCGAACAGTTGATACCATTTTCAGTCTAATTTCACTCCTCCATTGTGTCTCGAGGTAAAAAAGATGGCAATTTCAATGTAAGAAAGACGGAACAGTTCATGACAAAGTAAAAAGTAAAAAATTAAAAATTAAAAGTTAAATTTTAAAATAACATTTATTTTTTTTAACTAAAAATGGGTAGTTTCAAAGTTAGAAAGACCGATTATTTAATTTCTTTTGTAGTAAAAATGATAATTTCAAAGTTAAAAAAGTAATAGTAATATTTAAAAACGTAATTTGGAAATTGGTTTTTTCAAAGTGTACATAATATGCACAAGGCTAATTCTTAAATCTGAAACGTCAATCTTTATCTTAGTGAGTCACACTATTAGACCACCTGGTTTGAATTCACACAATTACCAAAAAGCGGTGAAAGTAATTATACATAATTTTTTTGCTAAATAATAAAATTGTCAAAATAAAATTTGAGGATGAGTTGTTAAATAAGAAAACGATTATTGAAATTCATATGGCTTACTAACAATTTTCACTAATAAAATAACTTCTCTAACTAATAAATATAATCATATAGATTAATATCATCTTCATTAATGTCATATGGATTAACAATCCTCTTCATTAGTAATAAAAAGTAATTATTTTGTATTTTTTTTAAATACTCTAAGGTTGGAAAATTTGAATGATAAATATATAAATAAAATATTTATTTCAAAGCTTGAGAAGACTTATTTTTTTCAATATTTCTAAGAGCCTTGCAAAACTCTAGGAGTATCAAAAACCTAGCTGCAAAATCACTAGGGAATTTTTAAGTACAACCAATTAGTTATTCAATTAAAACAATGAGGGAAATCATAAGGAAACACACATTGGGTTTACCAATAATATTTAACATATAAAAATATATATTAATATATGTATCTATAAATTTACTAATTATAGTGAATTTATTATTAGATATTCTATATATTGGACTATATATTAACCCCCTCAAAATTGTTCCGCTTATTTAATAAAACCTTTGACTACTTTGACCACTATATAATATTTGATACAATATTCCCCCCTTAACGAGAAACCATTATGAATGTCAAAAAACTAATATGACCCATAATGGCTAATATACTATGATCACTCATACTCTTAGATAATAAAAAACCCTTCCATAATACAACCTCTAACCACTATTACTATTGAAGAACAATGAAACTTGATAACTCTTAAGGGACTAACTCTAAAATTAATTAAACTATAGTGCACTATGATCTTTAAAACACAATGAATTCTAGAAACTATGACCCCTAGTGCACTTTATGATCATGACATTTTGATTCTTCAAATTTTACCACACACGTCAATTTTAATATCTAACATTAACTATAAGATTAAAAATATAGTTTTTATGTACTTAAAGTGGCATAACATCATAAAGTCGAATGAAGTGTAACTCCATATTCAATCCCATAAGAAAGGAATATAATAATTGTTGTGTATTTTGGAGATGATATTTTCATTATTGATATTGACCCAAAAATCACTTTTTGTGAGCCAACATATGGTAATAGTTTTATTATCAATATTGACCCAAAACGCTTTTTTCAACAGTCAACATATGGTAATGATCTTCATGAGTACTCACATTTCCCCCATTAGATGATACAATGATGGTGTATATTTTGCAAATCATTTAAGGTCTTAATGTTGGGTGTCACGGTTATTTCCACTATTATTCCTCCATCAATTAGTATTAATCAAGTAATAGAATAGTTTGTTCTATTTTAGTTATAATGTATTTGAAAATGATAAAAAATTCTAATTTCTAAATGTGTTTATATTCTTACTTGTGTTTAAATATTGTATTGTTTTGTTTTTTGATATCTCAATTTTCTTTTCTTTTTCTATTTCTATGAGGGTTTTTGCCGGGAGAGTCTCTAACATTAAACTCACTATTCTACAATAATTTGGTGAAATGATCATGACGGGAAACATATACAACTAGGAAAAACACATTGGTGATATGCTAAATATGAACCAGGATGAATGTGAAAATTCTAATAAGTCCATTTGGTTCCCCTCTATACTAATTTGGCTAGACAAGAAACAAACTTCACTAGTTAGCCCTCCGGAAAACTTTAAAAATATTCCAATAGATAGGGAGTACCTCACCACATACAAAAACTGTTTCGTCCATCATCTCATATTCAATTACCCCTATAAATAATCTAAGTTCAATATGTTGACTCTTTAGATGTAGACAAACAAGAGATTTTGTATCAACCTACAATTGACCAAATATATATATGATCAGTTAATAATCTAACATAATATTCCTAATTCCACCACAAGCTTAAGAAGAACAAGGAGATATACTTTTACTCCTTCTAGATGTTGAACCACGAGAAGAAGGGGAAGCATAATAATACATGTCCATTTAAATTTGACCTCTTAGTACCTATGACATAATCTCACAATAATATTGCAAGAAAAGACTCATGGAGTTGAAAAACAATAGGGAGGTAAACATATACAATAAAGGGGAATGAAATATTTCTAGGTATTCAACTAGAAGAACTATAACAAGAATAGAGTCTACACTTAATTACATGAAATTTTCTTGAGGATACCCTCTAAAGGGTACGAAACAAAAGAAGCCTAGAAAATTAGAACAATTTCGAGAATAATGTATTGGGCCTAACGTCTTGCAGTTTCTTGGAAATGGAAAATATGTATTCATTCAAAGATTACCATAGAAAATGATGTTAGTTCAGCGAACATAGGAACATAAACAATGGACTCCAGAAAAAATCAACATAGAATGAAGCTCGTCATGGTAACATTGATTCTTTGGATGAGCTCAATGAAACAAAGGAGAGACTAGACTTCAATATGATGTAAACCTGTCAACATCCTTCACAACAACTTTAAGCTACCAGTATGTAATACCTTTCATTCTGATTCAAGAGTTTCCCAAAAATAGTTCTTTCAATTGCCATGAATCTTCCATGTCTACTAAATTTAATAATTTATGAATAATAGTTTCCAAAACCACTTTTAATAATTGAACTACTTCCCTAAAAATTCACCAATATATCTTTATTTAATCAATTTTTTAAGTGATTATCATATCTTTATCTAATTAACTCTTTTATTGTTCTCTATCCATGTTGAATTAACTCTTTATTGGTTTCATGCTAGTTTAATCTATCCATCACACATAACCGACCGATCTTTTATTGTTATTTATCCATGTTCAAATAATTTTTTATTGGTTTCATACTAGTTTACTCAATCCATAATGCATGATAGGCTGATCTTTGCTTGTGGAATTTTGTGGAATTAAAAGTTGTTTTTATTTCTATCAACTTAACCCGACTATTTAATTATTTGATTGACTCGGCGACACAAATTTTCCATCAATTTAGCTCGCCTGTGTTTTTTGAAAGATAAAGGTTACCTTTATTCCTAATTTAAATCTCCTCTTCCATGCAACTTAATTACAATTAGTTTTATAAAGTTAAAAGTGCTTGTTTATTAAAATTAGTTTTATAAATTTAAAAGCTAATTATAAGATATGCAATATTATTAAGGTCCATTTGAAATTAGTGTTGTAATATATTAAACCAGACATATCAAATCTTGTCTAGAGCGTGAGTGTATAAATCCTCTTGTACAAATAAACTCACTTAACTTTGACTAAATTTGTCCATAATACTCGAAGTTAAATCTTTTTGTACAGCGTGGCCCTATAAATATACATAAATTTCATTGTACACGATTAGATATGTGAGAAGTACCTTTAATGTCTCATCCACAAGAAGATGAAGCACGATTCTCTACCGTAGGAGGGCATATTCTCCTCCTAATTCCTTTTTGTGATGGATAATGTTTATGGATAACTCTTTTTGCAACTATGGATAGCATTTATGGATAGTTTTTCTAGCACAATTGAAATTATGAGCACTTGTTTCGAAGTCTTGTTTATGTTTACGTATAATTTTTTCACACATTTCAAATTCTCAGAAATTTCTTATTAATATTCTTCTCTTCTCACACCCAATCGCAGTTAGTCCTCACCCATAGCTAGGAAATTAAATTTTCTTCTAACATATAAACACAAATAACAACAAAATCTGAATGTTTACAATTTCAAAACACCGTTATGTTCTCTTATGGTGTAATGGTGATCAATTAGTTGAAACGGAGCACTACAGGTGCCCTATAATGGTCATCAATTAGTTGAAACAGAGTGCTACAAGTATATTGTCTTGATGCACTATTATATTAAAAACACATCTTAACAGAGAAGGTATTGAAGACAATGACCAACTAGCATACAATAGTGTTGTTTTTGTAATTTGTGTTGCAGCCACCATAACATGATTTGCTCCAAAGCTATTTGCAATTACATTTGAGACCGCACCAAATCATAATATATGAAAAGTTATAATAGTATTATTAAATATAGAAGATGGCTGGTATTGTTCCATCGTACTTACCTCTATGATCAGTGGAGGTTTTCCAAAGTTTTGTGGTTGTATGTTAATTATATTTGGGCTCTACAGAATTTAGGTCTATGGTAACTGTTCTTTTGGTTTATTTTATCTTTCACAGATTTTATATAATTTATATATTGATTTTAGATAGTTTTGGGGATTACGA
Organism: Pinus taeda; assembly: GCA_000404065.3. Lineage (NCBI taxonomy): Eukaryota > Viridiplantae > Streptophyta > Pinopsida > Pinales > Pinaceae > Pinus > Pinus taeda. Next base: position 14,051 of record APFE030720459.1, read on the forward strand.
ATAAGCATTGAGTTTTCTTAGTGATCACTCAAAAACTTTTGATATTATTTATATAAATTTGATTATTTAAATTGTTGTTGGCATAATTAATTATTTATATTGCATTTTTTTGTGTGTATGTTGTTTGCTGGATTAACAATTATGTATTGATATGTGAATTATCATTGTAAAGAAATATGAGAGTTTGTAAATATTGTACGACGTGGTGCAGGAAATCTAAAAATTTGAAAAATACTATTATTTTTTCCTTTTATGTTTTTGTTCAGAGGATAAGGAGGAGGAGGGAAAAGGTAGAGATTGAGACGGAAGCAGAGGAGGTTGTGGAGGGGGAGGAGGAGGAGGAGGAGGAAGGGCAGGTGAGGAGAGACACAAGAGGGGTGAGGGCAAGGGCGGTATGGGAGGCGGGGGAAAAGAGGAGGAGGAGGCGGTGGATGAGGTGGAGGAGGAGAAGGGGGATGCGACGAGAGGGAATGGGGAAGAGGTAAAGGGGGAGGAGGTGGTAGGGGGGAGACGAGGAAGTAAAGGAGGTGGAGAGGGAGGAGAGTGTAAGGGAGGGGTTTGAGGTAGGAGGAGAGGTGGAGGTGGAGGGATGGGAGAGAGTAAGGAGGAGGCAAAGGCGGGAGGTGGAGGAGGGCGAGGACGAGGACCGGGTTGTGGAGGAGGAGGAGGAGGGGGGAATGAAAATTCAAAGGAGAAAGAGGGGGAAGAGGTAGAGGATGGGGTGACAGAGGAGGCGACGAGAGGAGGAGGAGGGGTAGGCAGGATAGGAGGGGGAAGAGGTGGAGGAGGAGGAGGAGAATTTTAGAGAGGAGGAGGTGGAGGGGGAAGAGGGTGAGGGTGAAGGGAAGGAGTAAGAGGCAGCTAGGGAGGGAGCGGAAGGAGGACGAGGAAGAGGTAGAGGCAAAGGGGGGTGAGGGGTGACGAGGGAGAAGAGGCAGAGGGAGGGGATGGTGAAGATGAAGAGGGGGAGGAGGCGGTGAGGTGGAGAGGGGGAGGGGAAGGTTGGGGAGCGGGAGGTTGGGGAATTTGGTGGGTGCCGGGGAGGGGAGGGATGAGCGAGCAGGGGAGGAGGTAGTGTCGGCTGGGCAGAAGAGGAGGAAGAGGAAATAGAGAGAGGTTGACGAGGAAGCAGAGGAGGTTGGGGAGGGGGAGGACGAGGACGAGGTGGGTGAGAGGGGGTGAGAAGAGGCATAGGGAGAGGGAGAGGTAGGTAGGGGAAGAGGAGGAAGTAGATGAGGAGGAGGAGGAGGAGGGGTGGGAAGCAGTGGGAGAGGTTGTCAAAGAGGCAAGGGAGGAAAAGACTGCAGGGGGAGAGGAGAAAGGAGAGGAGGGGTAGAGGGAGTAGAGGGGAAGGGAGGGGAAAGAAGTAGGGGTAGAGGCATAGGTGGAGGCGGGGGATAGGGAGGAGGCAAAGGTGGGAGATGGAGGAGGCAGAGGTGGAGGGAGGGGGAACATGGAGGCAGAGGGAGGCGAGGAGGGGGGAGGAAGAGAAGGGAGTTGTGAGGTAGGAGGATTAGGGGGAGGGTTAATGGAGGTGGATACAGAGGAGGAGAAGGGTAAGGAGGAGGAGGGGGGAGAG